>JAVTVY010056739.1:0-28748 GCA_036873755.1 Hanleya hanleyi | reverse complement strand
AGCCAAAGAGATAATATGTTCACGACGGCTTAGAACGTGTCGTTCTAAACTGCATGAAACTCGGAAAGGAAGTCTTTCACAGTCATTGTCCTTTCCACAGGCTTAGCTGAAGTGTTAGCCGTGGTAGAGGCTTAATAGTTTTCCAGTCACTCCTTTGGCAATACAACGTTTCCGATGATATTTTCCATTTCCTCTAATTCGCCGAGGTGATTCAAATGGCCAAAACCGCGCTGATTGACCGATACCGTTCTGTCCACTGATGCTGCAGGTTATCAAAATGAATGGATGAAGCATGATCCGATAATAACAACTGCATCATCGAGCTAAGAATGCTCTACTATATACAGATATACCACATCCAGATAGTAGATTATGTCTTGTCGTTCCAACACTACATTCCAAATATATATCTAATTACCCGAATAGAAAGAGTTTATGGATCCAGAAATTACAATGGTGGGGCTGATGAGTTTTGTCCTTTTCCATCGTTCGAGATAAATCCAGATCTTCACGAAGATCCCCGGGCGCCATATTTCGGAAAGTGGATGTGGTATAGTAATTGGCTTTTAACCTGCCTCGTCTTGGAAAAGGAGAATGCCAAATCTGTCTCCCAAAATTACAATCGTAATAAACTCTTAATGAAACTCTTATTCCCGTTTTTGGCTTTTCTATGCATCGCTGCAATGCTTATCAGCAACGTAGAGGCCAGCCATCGTCATGCCTCGGAGAGGGTGGAGAGGGGCGGGGATCAGTACCTGTGACAGAGCAGTTTTAAAGCTGCTATTTTGTATTGCTGTCCCGATGAAACAAGCAAGAGGGTTACATTATTTACACGATCTGGAAATTGCCTATTGCTGAATGCTAAAATAGAATATATGTAACGTTACTCAACGGTTAACATGTAAGTTATAAAACTACCATCGTAATATATGCGGACTTACACTGATTGCCGTAGAAATTTCAATTCAGCACTGGAAATACGACTTGAGGGAGAATAGTCCTCAGAGTTGTAAGAGTGAGTGAGTGAGTAGGATTTAACGTCGTTTTCAACATTGTTTCAGTCATATCACGACGGTGCCTACATGTGCCAGAACACGAGAGTGTCCACAGTTCCTATTATTCTGGACACTGATCAGCCCAGTCAGTACAGCACCCGGTCACCCATCCAAGTATTGACCGAGCTCAACGCTGCTTAACTTCGGTGATCTGACGAGAACCGGTGTGCCCAACGTGATGCGCCGTACCCACCTCAGAGTTGTAGTGTATAATAGTTACATCGCTCATGGATTCAGGTGTTTACTGTGTACTGGCGTCAAGCTACAATACTAATAATAGGGTGTGTTGACTGCAGGGATGGATGTGTCTTGCTGGAGCTTTAAACACCGGTGAATGTCGTGGACTTTCGGGTCATTTCTCCAATCACATGCGGAGAAAAATTAGCTCTGACCTGCTGTAGGCGACGTTGATTACACCAAGCCTGTCATTCACAGTATTATACGGTGACGGTCCCGGGGGAATCCATCGTTTGATCCAATCAAGTCTCAACCCCAAAATTGGGGTTCAGAGACAGTGGCGTGTGAAAATCTGACGAAATTCTCACATACCACTGGAGTGAAGCGAAAATAAAGAGACGAAACTCATCGACAACATAGATGCTAACTAAAATATACTTACAAATAGTAACCGCAATTACGCGACACTAAATCTTAGTTACAGGATCCTAAGCCAGTACGAGATACCAAGTCGTAATTACGAAAATAAATACCTCAGATCCGTTATTCATTGGGAAGCCTTCGTCTGTTGCGAGTCTGCAAAGTCCATAATCCAAAGACCAGTTTCTTTAATAATATTAGCACCTAAATTAAATTACGCGAAAGATAGAACGTGAATAGGAATTACTTGAAAGATAGCAGTCCACAGTTTTCAATGATGATCAATGAAATTCTGTTCATCAAATCCGTATTACAATTCAATATTCGCAGTGCAGTACACCGTCGTGTTGTATCCGAAAAGTGATGTCACAATATTGGTGTAACTAAAAGGAAATAGAATGTTCTGATGAACCTGCTAATATGCTAGATACATGTAAGTATCTCAGTCTCGCTTTGATTGTGACTGTTCATATAAACATTACGGAGAGGTATTTCACATAGTATTTATACTATAAATACATATATTTATATTATACATAGTATGTTTCGAAATACTAACATACAGTATATCATTCAATAATCAGCCGCCACCGCATGTGAATATTTAATTGGAAAGTCATTATCTAGAGTATGATGTATACCAGTTACGCATTTATTGTGACTGTTCATTTGAACACTATGCGCATCTTGAAATACATGGTGTCATACAGAACCTAGCCCCGGGTTGATCGGAATTAGTCACAAGCTACGAAACATAACGCCTTACAATCTTGTACGCTACTCTCGTATTTTGCAATCAGTATGCGATATGTATCGCCCAATTTGAGAGCTTTGAGTGAAGGCGCTTGGTGGTATATCCCTGTTTTATAAGTTTCTACAATAACGTTTTGTGACGTTGATCAATATTGTCACTGTTAACACAAAATCTACCAGGCGAGATATGCTGGCCACACTCCCATATTACTCTTCAGATAGAGATGGTTGACAATGTCGAAATTGTAATCATATGTTGTAAAGTGGACGAGAGAGAAGGCCCGCTTGCTTTTCATAGAGAAATAGGTTTAAAGATGATGTGCCGTTAGGGCCATATGTAGTTTCTTTCAAATCCTGTGAAGATGGATAAATATCCCTCACTGCGTCATTTATATAGCGATTATCTACGGCGAGAAGCTCGTCTATATAGCGTTTGAAGAATGAGAAGGAACGGGCTTTGAAATGATGTATTTTGGAGCACGTCTGTTTATAGTCATATTCATAAGAGAACAGATAAATGTCAGGCAAAGGGGGCGCACTAAGTTGTAATTACGCGATAGTAGTCGTCGTGACGAGATAATATGTCGTAATTTCGAGATACCAGATAATCATTAGGAGATACTAAGTCATAATTACGAGATAGTATGCCGCGATTACGATGAACTAAGTTCTTATCACGATATATTAAACCCCATTTACGAGATATTCAGTCGTTCTTGCAAGATATTAATTAGCAATTAAACCTAAGTTGTCATTATGAGATGCCAAGTCGTAATTACGAGATACAAAGGCGTTAGTTATCAATTCGCAATTACGAGTTTCTAAGTCGAAATTAGTAGACATTAAGTCGCCAGCACGAATCACTATGTCGTAATTAAGAGATACTAAGATTAATCACGGCGTTTTTATCAGTGCGCCAGACGACGCACAGATTGTTAAAACACGAGGCGATGTTCTCACATGTGTCCATGATATGTTAACTTAACGTTAGAGCGAAAAAGAGAGTATGTTTATGCCCGATTAGAACGTGCCGTTCTAAAGTGGATGAACTCGGAAAGGTAGTTTTTGTCGTTTCTCCAGGGGTAGATGGAGTCTTAGAAGTGATAGAGGCTTAATAGTTTTCCAGTCACTCCTTTGCCAATACAATATTTTTCCGATGATATTTTCATTTTTTTCTAATTCACCGAGGTGTTTCCCATGGCCAAAACTGCGCTAATTGACCGATACTTTTCTGCCCACTGATATTGCAGGCTATCAAAATGGGTGTATGGAATCATGATCCGATAATAACATATGTACTATCGTGAAAAGAATCCTCCACTGAATATTAATACATCATGTCTAGATAGTAGATTCTCTACCGTGTCCATTTGACAAAGGTGCGCACTACATTCCAGTATATGTATATAATTACCTCAATAGCAAGATTTGATGGGTTCAAAAATTACAATGGTGGGGTTGATTGGTTTTGGCCTTTTCCATTGTTGGAGATAATTGTTCGAGAAACTGTATGTTTCGGACTACATGTAATTACCTTTTAATATACCTCTTGTGAAAAATGAGAATATCATTTTGTCTCCCTCATTTGTAATTGTAACATAGTCTTATTATTCCGCCTTTGGCTTTTCTATGCACAGCTGCAGTGGTTATCAACAATGAACAGGCTGTCCGTCAGCGTCTGGCATATATAGACTTTAGTACAGTCCATGAATAGTTTAACTCATCCACCAACGTCGGTGAGAGTCATAGCAGTCCATTAAAATGTCAGGGCCGGGAAATGGAAGTGAGTAGGTTAAAACATTGTAGGATGTAATGCATCTTCACTATTTATAATTTCGAATCTGGCAGCAAAGATCTAGCGCACTGAAAATTATTATGCGTGACAGAATTACTACATACGAGGCTAATCGGTTTCCGCAGTTGAAAATATATTCAATATCTTTTACAGCGCATGACCCATTCATTCAGCAGTAAACGCTTGAATAAACATAGCGATTCCGTATGAGCATATAGTTAGTATATAAACGAATCACAGCCCGAGGAAATTAAGACCAGAAACCTGTGTGTTCTATATGAGAGAATAGGGAAACAGAACTTAGCTTGATTAAATGTTCGCAAGCGGACAACCATTTGTAATGGACTACCATTCCCTTTACTCCGGCTTAGTTATGCAGTCAAACATGCTGTCTCGACCACCTTTACTAAGCAATCTACTTTAAAAATCGCGGTATACAACTCTCTGCAGTAAAATTTCAAGTTAAATTACCTTTATTAAAAGACCAACAGCTTTAGACGACCATATTTTCCGTTACCATAGGGTGATCTCTTAACACATGTTTGACTGTAGTCCAGTAATCAATAACCTGGAGCGAAGATGCAGTTTTTCGTCATTTTCTGTAAATGAATGGTGCAGGCGGCCCAACATGAGCTATGTACTGGAAGGAGGAATCCATGATTTCTCGGTGAATCTTCGTGTTATCTCTGGGACGGAATGATATCATCGACTAACTACGTTTGGTTTCCGGATAATGCCTCAAATTCTGCAAATATAGCTAATGAAATGTAAATATGAGAACGTACGGCACAAATTTTATTTAAGCACAATTTGGTAAGAGTTGCGTTCAAATTTCCAATATTCCATAAGCGCGCCCAGTAATTGCGGGGAGAGATTCAGGTAATGGGAAACGTTCACAACACTTGAACAATGTCCAAGTAAACCTAACCATCCAGTTCTGGATATCGATTTATTAACTGCGTCAGAAAGGTGTGAAATGGCAAAAAGGATGTGACAGTTCAGGATCGTTGATAAAACGACAACCGAGGAAGGGAAGGGTCGCATAGCTGCATTACTCGACGAAGGGAACTGCTCTGTGATAGGAAGAACGGATAAAAACTGCGAACCAACTTTAAAACAAGATTGGCACCCTACGTTCATATGCGCTTGTATAAGCGCGTGAGTGAGCACTGAGTTTCACGTCACATTAACAATTTTTTCAGTTATATCATGACGGTGAGAGGGAAGGGGAAGGCGCGGATGCCTACCTGCGTCATATCAGTTTTAATGCTGCTATTTTGTAGTTCTGCCATACTGAAATATAATGGCGTAGGTATAAGCAAGATAGCTATATTTATTAACACTACCTCAAAAATTCCGTATTGGTGCACCCTAAAACGGCATATCGGTCCGATTTACGGGATTTCCAAATGTGGCAAAATGGCAAGTGGTCGGTCATTGTTCCGTTTGCTAACACATCAAGTCACGTTAAAAAGCGATATCTCCTCATGCATGAACCATGCCGTTTATAATAGTTACATTGATCTTGATTGTCAGGTGTTTACTGGTATTGGACAGGAAATTCGCCATGTTACAACACTAATTATTGCCTGTGTTGACAGCATGGATGGATGTGTCGTGCTGGAGCTTTAAACACTGGTGATTACCGTTGACTTGAGCGCCATTTTTTTTCGATCACACGAGGAAAATAATTAGCTCTGTCCTTCTGGATTACGTCAAACATGTTATTCTCAGTATTATATGCAGCTGCTTCTTCAGACTCTATCGGGAAATCCGGTAATGTCCCCGTGGAAATCCTACTGTTGATTTAAATTAATCTCGAACCCAAAATCTCTAGAAGAACCTTATCTCGACACTTTCAAACCAACTAAAATCGGGATTGATTTCAGGTCGATGTTAATCGAACATTTTTGATAAAGCAACAATTACAGGTGTCTGGTCCGTCATTCATAATTCAGCCGTCGTCCATTAAAGAATATCCGCGTCCATAATCCAAAGACCTTTTCCATATTCCAAATAACAGCATTATATAGTGGATACTACAGTGGATACTATGAAGTATCCACACGGCCCTTAGCGGTGCTACGGGCCGTGTGGATACTTCATAGTCTCCACATGAACACCTGCAATAAAAGCGTGGTTGAGATACTGAGGCCACGTCCGAGAATTCACCGTATTCTCGGGTTTGAATGTTAGGTGTCGACGAATACTTTCCTGTAGAGTCATGGTTGCTTTTTAGTCACCAGACGTCGTCAATTTTTACCACCTCTTGTATATCGTTCCAATTTAGCACCCAAATTCAAAGAGACAATCATAGTATACATACACAGCTAGTTTCCTGCAAGAGAGAAAAGGTCAACAGTTTTCAACGATGCCGGCAAGACATCATGATGTTCCGAAAATATCAAATCTGTAAAGTCGTCATCTAGAGAATCGTTTATCTCAGGAACGCTTTAATTATATGAGCACCATGAGGATCTTGAAGTCCCCCGAACTTGTAGGCTTTGGGGAGGTAAATTTTCTGAGAATAGGGTTCGGAGAGAGAGAGAGAGAGAGAAACTTGTTAAAATCTGGTGAACTTTTCACTTGCCACCAGGGTGAGAAATAACAAAAAGAGTTGAAACGCTTTAACTACATAGCTTGGCGGTATATTTGATACCATCGTTTCTCTTGATGATCCTCTATTGTCTGCAACATTCATCTTTGTACATAATTGATATGCATATCATTTTATTCAATATGATTTCATCGATATCACATTTGTTGTGTTTGAGTTACTGCTTTGAGAATGATATGGGCATATGTAATCACACCATAGCTCACTACCGTCACGGGGAGACGTCCATGAATTCGATGGGCGTAACTTACAATTTCCTTACAATTTTTTATTTTCTTATATTTTGCTTGTACACACCCTCGCAATTCACCAACTCATACACAGTAAAGCATGTCCTAACAGTGAATAGCAATGAATTCCACTTGTGAATGTATGTACTTATCCGTCGTTTCTGTGTTATAAATGAGTTATTTACCAAGTACTCTCCTGTACCTTTATAAAATATATCTGCAGTGCATTCAAGATGGCCACGTTGATGACGTCACAATGATGTCATTTTCAAAAGGGGGACTTTTTGACCATTTTTCCGTCAGACTTTCCGGACTTTTTATTTTGGCGTTTTCTTCGCAGAAACTGCTTGATAAATCAGTAAATAATAATCTAATGGGAAATAAATTAGGAACTTTGAAGAAAAATGATGACAACATAACTTTCCTGGTACACTGGTACACCACACGGCCGCCATTTTTAATTTACATATGATCCTCTGATCGGGGGTTATGTGAGTAGGCTGATATAGACCCCAATGTGATATACTACAAAGTCAATGAGCATCAACTTTCAATGTTTTGTTGTTCCGAAGATACGATGAAAAGTGTGGTGAGTAGCACCATACCCCCCTCCCCACCAGACCTTATAGGGTTAACCTTACCTGGCCTGGCGGGGGGCCGAAATGGCCCTCCTACCAAACTTTCTGCGCTATCTCCGGAACGACAAAAAACGGAGAGCTGAAACTCCTTGACTTTATAGCTTATCACATTGGAGTCATTTAGAGCCTATTTGCATAACCCCCCGAGCAGAGGATCATGGGTAAATTCAAGATGGCGGCCACGTGGGGGTACCAGAACAGTTATGCTTTTGACATATTTCTTCAAAATTTCTGCTTTTCCGCGATGAAAAATGGGCAAAAACTATTTTATTTCACATCACATTAATTTTTACTAATTTATCATGCGGTTTTTGGAGAAAAATTGCATAAATAAAAAATTCGGAAAATTCGACCGAAAAATCGACCAAAAAATGCCGTTTTTAAAAATGACGTCACTGTGACGTTACCAAAGCGGCCATCTTGGATTTTTACATTTTCTGGTGGAGCTTGACCCAAGGGTATAGTGTGGTAAGTTTCAGCTCCCTAGCTCAAGGGGTAAGCAAAATAATTAGGGGGGCCCTTTCGCTACCCCCCCCCCCCAGGCCTAGACAGGTCCCAAAAAGCCCAGGCCAGATAAGGTTAAGAGGAATATATTCTCTCGAAGAACCTGGTCTCCATATTGTCTTGCTGCTGTGTTGAAGTCGCTCCAATTAGACATCGTAGTAATACTTTTCATGATATACAATTTGTTAAGTGAATCGACTTTTCCGGCCAACCACATTTATCGGAGATGCTAAGATTGGCCTCGTATACTTCCACCCGAAACCGGAAGTTCAGATTGCGAAATGCTTAGCGTTGATATCCGGGCTATTTATTAGATTACATATTAACTTTGACCACATCGAGGCGACGACAAATGACATGCGTTCTGAACACAGGGTATGCATAATTGTTTTTCGAAGCAATTGACAGGTTTGGACTGAAGTGGACAATCGTCACAAACTTCTTGTATTGATCAGTTAAAAGTTTTCAAGGCAGAAACCGGTAGTGGATTAGGTCGGAGGTTTCGTGTTATACGAAGGATATTGTATACCAGCGATTCTGGTCAAAGCTTATTGCTCGTTGTTATATGAAGATCTTCTGACACTGCAGTCTTGGTGCAGGGTTGTAAATGTATTCAAACTTTGCACTCAGCGTTAAATGGAGTTCTTCACACGCCGAAGCTTGCGGGCTGGGTTATGCATGGTGTTACACGAATCCTTTCGTGTATCGGTAGCGTGCGGACTATAATAACGGTACAATAGTATAATTGTATAGTATAATAGTATAGTATAGTATAATGGTACAATAGTCGGTTATAATAGTGGTACATTGAATTTGTACAAAGTATTACCAGTAGACTGAATATTTTACGTATATATGCCAGAGAGGGTTTATCTAAGATCATGCTCAAGCGGCACATTTGTTCAACTGAAGGCCGGATGCAATCGTGCGTGAAACGTACTAATTGGGTTCCTTGGTTATGGAATCCACAGCAATATAAGCTGACTGTTCTCTGACATTGAAGATCATCTGATCCGAGTGCTACACGAGAACGGTCGAGCTGTCCATGGGGCTTAGTTGAAACGCTAGCAACGGGGAGGAGAGTCCAGGAGTAACCTCTGGGGATGGACTGACTTGGTTGCCGGCTCCGTGCTGTGGCTAGTGAACCACATGGCCGAGGAACTGTGTAGAAGAGTTGCATACGCGATGGGAACACTACACAGGGGTGATGCTGCTTAATCGAGCTATGCTGTGAGGCATAGCGGTGAACGTCGGGTGTGTCCGGTGGATTCGGTGTTGTCAGTGAACCTAGGAGGACTAGGGTTAGGGTTGGACCGTCTTGAATAGTTGGAGGTAGAAATTATTGTGCACAAACTTTTCAAAGAACTGTTTTTTTTTGATAAAACACTTCGGAGTTTTGATGCGCGTTGTGTGTGGGTTTGCTGTCATTTGTCAAGACTTGTGTGTACATAATATTTGTTTTTAACTAACTGTGTTGACTTGATCCTTTAGTTATCGGCATAGTTTTCCGCCCGTCTCTAAGTTTTTAAACGTGACAAAAATACATTTCCTTTCTACATATTTATACCTCTGTTGCAACACATTTGAAACAATGTAACAGCCCGCATAAACACGGCATGCAGAGTCAAGGCGTTTTGTTACAAACGTTGAACGTATTTGGAATACCACAGTCATTTGCGGACGAGGGAATACACTTGAAACTATTTGGAGAACCTGTGTAATCTACGTAAGGAATAATACTTTTAAAGAGTTTGGAGAATATTGATCACCTGTAGATAATCTTGTAAATGATCCGTATAATATACTGGATGTTTACCTCGGCGACATGGGATGAGACAATGTGAAGCTTTACATTTTAGCTGTGCATGCGTTCGGTATCCTCCGACACGGTAGTAAGTTGGAACTTTTCTGTATTTTGAGATATGAAAACTCTGGTTACACGAGACTTCAGTGGATGATGTTCTATGATCGTGGCTGAATATCCGATTTCGATTAAACCGTTACACTTTTCCGTTCGCATGTGGGTAGTACAAGCTAGATTTGAGGTGGGCAATGTTATGCTCGCGCAACTAAACCACGCACTCAGCAGACGCAAACTGAGATCCATGATCACTAAAGCAATTGATAGTTAAGTGCTAGATGGTGTGAATGCTACTGCGGATCGTTTGCTGTAGTAATCCACCAATGTGATCGCATATCTGCAGCCCGCAGTAGCACTGTAAAACGGTCCGATGATGCCAATGGCAACATTCTTCAAGGTTGTCGAGGGAAGAGGTGCATATTACAGTGGTGCATTGTGGGTATGTGCAGTCTTATCAGCAGACAGATACACATAACAGGTAGGAATAATAGTTTTTATCTCAGAATCCATAACAGGTCACCAGTAGAGATCTCGAAGTTGCATCTTGATACGTGCAATGCTTTGATGAGTAGCATACGCCAGCTCCATCATGGTTTGGCCTGGAGTAACAGGTATGAAAGACGGGTTTCTCCCCTCATGATAATGTCATCAAACACATACAGGTCATCACGAATCAAATAAATGGACTGATGTCTGGAGCAATGGACTTGCAGAATAAAGGCAATCCATTGTTGATCTGTACACGAAGCTTCCGCATTATGTCAGTCAGGTTGCGTACGTCTCCCAAACCAGCAGACCGCTCTGTGGTGATGGCTGTGTTGATTTTCGACTCATTTATCATGTCTCTAGAATCATCAGTGGTTTCTGGTAGGGCAATTTAAGCACGGCCAGTACCCTTAGACGACAGCAACGTGGTAAGCGGACGACGATCCGTACGGAGTGTAAAGAGGCGGCCCCATGACAATATTTTCCTTCTCCAGACACACGTGAGCGCATCTTTCTCAACGACTCAGTATTTACTTTCAGCCCCTGTCAGACAGCGTGATGCAAAGACCACTGAACATTCTTCGCCGACCTTGACCTGTGCCAGGGTTGCACCATTGCCATAATCTGATGCATCAATAGACACAGTAACTGACAGGTCAGGATCAAAAATTGTCAGGGCAGTACTTTTTAGAATACAGTCTTTCAACTTTACGAAGCATAATTATACATCATCAGTCCATGTGAATGGTGTCTCGCTATGTGTCAGATTGCGAAGGAGTTCGACAAAGATATCGTTCGGCACGACTTTTGCGTACTAGGAGTGCACTGATGGAACATCAAATAAAACTGGGCTTATTTTGGAGGGTTTCATCAACAGGACCTAGGCCATCAGAACCAATGATGAGTCTAAAGAATGGCAACTCGAACCCGCGAAATGCATTTTTCTGTCCTTAAGCGCAAATTAGGTTCTTGTTGATATGGCAGTTGGCGTACCCGTTCATCATGCTGGGCGACCGTGGCACCCCAAATTATTATATGTAATCCATTCAGCATTCGACTCCCCGTATGCCATGAAGTATTTTCTGGAAAGCTGTGGAAACTGTAGCTGGGCCAGGGGAAACCTTACCGAATCTGAACAGTCGACTGGAAAGAAACACCGTTAGGTTACCGTCTGTCATCGAGCAAGGGTAGTTCATGATAAGTTAGTGAGTGAATAGGGGTTAACGTCGCTTTCAACATTTTGTCAGCTATATCACGACGGGGAAGGGAATGGATGGGAGGGGAAGAGCGGAAGTACCTACTTGTAACAGAGCAGATCTAATGCTGCCATTTTTTATAGTTCTGTCCCATTGAAATATCATGCCATAGGCAGACATATCTCACTCAGTCACATTATACTGATACCGAGCGAACCAGTCCTTGTTCTATCCTCTTAATGCTGAGCGTAAACGAGGAAGCAACAAGTTCCATTTCTCAAGTCTTTGGTATGACCCGGCCTGGGATTGAACGCAGTACCTACCGCTTACGAGGCCGACGCTATAACCATTAGTCCTCCGTAGTGCGGTGACAATGCTATGGGAGCAAATTGAACATGTGTATGGTTTCTCGCCAGCATGAGTTCGTTCAGGGATCTTCAGATGCGGTAGTTCATGGTGAGCATTGGCTAAGGTAGAAAATGCCTCAGCGTGTTTCATTTCGGTGAACACTCCCTGAATATGTGGTACGGTATGACCATCAATAGTCAGAGCTTGGTTTAGCTCCATTAGGTCGACATAGACGCCAATATCTCCCGACTTCTTTACCGCAAATCCGGTGTTGGAAATCCACTGAGACGCGTCCATGCGCTCAATAATGCCTTCTTGCTCGAGGCGGCGTAGATACAATGATTTAGCCTCGCATACAACAA
This sequence comes from Hanleya hanleyi, assembly GCA_036873755.1. NCBI lineage: Eukaryota > Metazoa > Mollusca > Polyplacophora > Lepidopleurida > Hanleyidae > Hanleya > Hanleya hanleyi. Next base: position 16,306 of record JAVTVY010056739.1, on the reverse strand, counting down.
ATGGTAACCGACCCAGGTTTTGTCTTACATGTGTGACATCAGGACGCACTTCAACCTTATGGACAAAGATTTTGACACAACCTCTTTTCATGCGGCAGATGGGCAAGGCAATGTGTCAGTAGAATCGACAGGTAAGTAAACACCAGACGCTGGGACAATGTGCATCCTCAATGCCTTGACGTCACAGCCCATAACTTCAGTACCAGGCTGTTTTTAGCTTTTCCAAATGTAATTGGTACAGGTCAGTCAGCATGTGATAATGAAGGTTGGACACTTGAAAACCTGTGTCAACCATCAGTTCGATGTCACTTCCAATTCCATTTTTCGGAAATTGTGACAGAGCACAATGCGCGTTGTAGGCTGATTGACATAAAGCAGTCCTGGTGTCTTGCAACTGCTCTGTAACACGGAACACGGAATTGAAGGCTGATAAATGGAAAAATGACTTACTGAAATGCATCAAATAAAATCTGATGAATATTTTTGAAGGCGGAAGGGTCACATGATGTGATGTTATAACTAAGAACGTGACATATACGATTAATTTTCAAACTGACTTCATTATAACATTTTAAAATGCCCGTTGGACGGGGAACACTTCCACATGTATAATCGTTTTATATCTTTTCTCTGAATAATGGGTCGAATTTGACACGTCTTCATACTTTTATGGAGTGTGTTCAGAAAAGTTGACGATGGTTTAATGTGGATCGAACGTCTTTCCTTTCAATTTTCATAGCTCACTTTTTTCCCGAAATACGCCCATTCCGATAATATATACTTTTATAGGATTTTTGTTGAAGAAATTACAACAACCTATGGCCGGACAACATGCCTGTTTTCAGCCGCACATAAAATAGTGTGGAATGCATTCCTAGCTATTACCATTTCCGAGATATAGGCGAACTTTCGGTAAACCCCTCTTTGTTTTACGGTATGCATTAATGGAGGTCCCATGTCTCTAACGCAAACCGTTCGGAAGACATCGGCTATTCTCGACATTTCCGGATTGGTCTCTATTGTTTTTAAAACCATGACATTCTACAAGTAACATCAACGATAACCAACATTACTCAAGAATTACATTCTAAAAGGTCCGAAAAAGTATCAGGTTTTCCCGAGGTATGGAGCGAATAGGGACACACACAGGAGTGCAGTGGGACAATATTCAAAATACATTTTAAATCAAGTATTTACGGTTATGTTTTATAAGAGTGTAGATGATTCAACAGCGATGGCTAAGTTAGTTGCTTGTTTAGATAAATGTTTCGTTACCATAGTTTAACTTGGAATTAATGGTTTATTAAATCACAATTTTCTGCAAAAAAAAATAGGAAATAATACTCGACCGGTATGTAGTATATACGTGAAATACATGCTTTTTTTAACACTATAGTCATCTTTAACCGGTTTACAGTACATGTACTTTAATATAGCGGCGATCTTTTATAATTTCTGTATTTTTTTGTAGAAAATGTGATTAGTAAACCATTAGTTTGCGAGTGCCTTAGATATGAGCTATCGTTGAGTTCGCAATACGACTGATGTTTCTGTCATATTTTCATTAAGCCACAACCGAACAGGAAATTGAATTTGAAATGGAGTATTTATACCGTGCCTTCACTGCTTGGTTGCGTGTGATATCAGCCCTGCACGAGAGGAAGTCGTATCGGCATTTCGTGTCATCGAGCCAGTAAACAGAACCATCCGTAGCCAACCAGGCAGAATAATAAAACTTACAAGAGAAACATGGACCAAGGAACTAGAACTTCAGTAGATATCTCTTTATCCTCATCAGAACGGCCTTCCAATTAACACAGAAGTAGATCGCGATACGTGACTGAGGCAAGAAAAACAAAAATTCTGCTAAAAAAAGTAATCGATAATAGTGGTACGTTGATGCGGCTTGTTTACATCTTGTGTGTATGATGTGTCGAAGCATACCACGTACACGTAACATTCATTCTACAACACTGCTTAACCAAACTACCAAACTTCCTGCGCTATCTCCGGAACGACAAAAAATTGAGAGATGAAACTCCGTGACTTTACAGTTTATCATATTGGGGTCATTTTTTGAGCCTATTTGCATAAACCCCCGAGCAGAGGATCATGGGAAAATTCAAGATGGCGGCCACGTGGGTACCAGAAAAGTGATGTTTTTGTCATATTTCTTCAAAATGACTGCTTTTCCGCGATCTAAAGTGGGCAAAAACTATTTATTTCACATCAGATTAATATTTACTAATTTATCATGCAGTTTTTGCGTAGAAATTTAATAAATAAAAAATTCTGAAAATCTGACTGAAATATCGGCCAAAAAATGTCGTTTTTGAAAATGGCGTCGCTGTGACGTCATCAAAGCGACCATCTTGGATTTTTTTACATTTTTTGGTAGAGCTTGATCCAGAGGTATAGTGTGGTAAGTTTCAGCCACCTAGCTCAAGGGGTAAGAAAACAATTAGAGGCGAGGGGGGCATTTCGCTCCCCCCCCTCCCCAGGCCACACCACGTCTCAAAAAGCCCAGGCCAGATAGGATTAAAAGATGTTTCTGTCATTGAACATGACCATTTTAAAAACATATGTTGGATCACTCTTGCCTTTGTTAAGGAGGATATCTTTGCTTAAAACTTTTACGAAAACGTGTCGACATGCATGTCGTACATGTATGTCATGCTTCGAACCCGAAACATCCATTTGCAACACTACAGCAACAGCTGACATCATTTTGTGACACGCAACGTCAAGTTACAAATCAATCCAAGGTGACGGCGCTGCCCTGTTTAAGGAGAGCTAGGTGGCTGAAACTTACCACACTATACCCTTGGGTCAAGCTCTACCAGAAAACGTAAAAAGAAAATCCAAGATGGCCGCTTTGATAACGTTACAATGACGTCATTTTCAAAAACGCCATTTTTGTGTCCGATTTTTTGCATTTTTTATTTATGCAATTGCTCCGCAAAACTGCATGATAAATAAGTAAATATTAATGTGATGTAAACTAAAATAGTTTTTGCCCACTTTTCTTCACGGAAAAACAGAAATTTTGAAGAAATATGACAAAAACATAACTTCTCTGGTATCCCAACATGGCCGCCATCGTGAATTTACCCATGATCCTCTGCTTGGAAGGTTATGCAAATAAGCTCAAAATGACCCCAAGATCATAAATTATAAACTCGCTGAGTTTCAGCTCTCTATTGTTTTGTCATTCCGGAGATAGCGCAGATAGGGTTGAATCAAGTATATACTGTTATGTTTCATGAGAGTATAACTATTCAACAGCGATGCCTACGTTGTTGCTATTTGAGACCACTGTGTAACATAAAATATTTCTCTGAGGCCAAATTTGAAAAAAAAAATTATGTTTGATTTCCATTCCAACGGAAGCAGCTGTTTTGAAATTTTAGTAGAACCCATCAAAACTAATGGGATCAGTATTTACCAGGCCTACTGTCTAGAAAACAAAATAATGCATTTGGGCGAAAGTAAGATGGTATGATAAGACGGGATTTTGGCCTATATATGGTGCGGTTGAAATTGATAAAAATCAAATACATTTAAAATATTTGTATTTTAATGTAACGACAAGAAAACATATATGCACACAATATATGCAAGTTCTAGCTCGACTGCGTTATGATTATAATCATGACATAAAATTATAGTTATGACATGAAATTGAAATCCGCAGCATGTGCTATTTCGTGAAAAAGGGGTCTAAATCGAGTTATTCAAGCACAAATTTAGACACGAAGGACCCCTTGGACCAAAACGTCATTTAACCTGGTGATGTGCGGTGGCATTGTATCTTCACTGCTGGAAAATCTTTTTTGTCCAAGGGGGTCCTTTGTGAAAAAAAAGTGTGTTCGAATCCCCAGATTTAGACATTCTTCACGAAATACAATATGATGCGAATTTCAATTATAACGCAATCGACCTAAAGCTTCCACATACTCTGTACATATATTGTGTTTTACCGTTACATTAAAATAGAATTATTTTTAGGACATTTTATTGTTTTTCGATTTCCCAATCCGCCCAGGGCCCATGATATATTCCGTTTTGTGAAAAGAAGTTTTACATAAATCTGAGATAATAAGTTGTCATGGTATGGTAGCCTATTATTAGACAGGATGCTTCCAGAATATACGACGTAAGCTTGTTTACACTGTATTATGTGAGTCGTCCATCTGGAATTTTCTCGAGCCTGTTGTGGATTGTATCTGGGTCAGATCATACGTCAGCTGTATGTTGTGGAAAGATCTCGAATGCCCCGTAGAGTATAAATAGCCCGGCAGTTAGTCATTCTAGAGGAGATTCAAACGGCTTTTCTGTGGATGCATTATACTGTCTTACCTTTGCCTGAGATTACTGACTGTTGGATTATATATTCCTGTGAACTGACTCTTGGCGTTGTGTTATCTGCACGTTGTGTTATCTATGAACTGACGGAAACTGGACAACAGTTGAGCGGTGTTGGGTTATCGAAATACAGAAACGCGATTTTTTGCGCGTCGGCACGGACTGTATTGAGATTTGCACAACACGAACTGTGAAGGATACACCCGTATAGCATTGAACAGTAGGACTGTATTTGACATTTATTTGCTGTATTGACCTTACTTAATTTGTATATAATTTAAGTATTGTAAATAAATGTTTAATTGTTAATCCTTGACATCACAATTTTTTTTTTGCGTTTGTCTATTATCGTTTATGACGTAACAAAATCAACACAATTTTGTGCATTTGTCCATCCTCTTTCAAAAGTACCAAAACAGGAATGCAGTACCGCAGAAAACTTGGTATAACAAAATATCTTCATCGGTTAACCTGTCCATGCCTGGGGAGGGGCTATTTCACCCCCATCCCCAACCCTAATTATTCTTCTTACCACTTGAGCTAGGGGACTGAAACTTACCACACTATACCCTTGGGTCAAGCTCTACCAGCAATTGGCCGCTTTGATGACGTCACAGTGACCTCATTTTCATAAACGGCATTTTTGGTCGATTTTTCGAATTTTTCATTGATGCCATTTCTCGGCAAACACTGCGTGATAATCTACGTTATGCAAATAGGCTCAATATCACCCCAATATGATAAACTATAAAGTCACAGTGTCAGCTCTCATTTTTTGTCGTTCCGTAGAAAGAGCAGAAAGTTTGGTGGGGGGGGGGGCATCAAAAAAGAATGTACTTTGAATTAAAATTCCACAATTTGATTGGATAACACATATAAACACCATTCATCAATTGGTATAAAAGATGAAGGCCATATGAGGTTGATGGAAAAACAATGTCGTTTACTTCCAGAAATCATCAGCTTGGATACCGTCCTATCAATTCAAATCAACATCGAACTGTTTTTCTTCAGTCAGTAAGAGTTTCAGTGTCAGTTATTATCTCTGCTCCATTTCAGAGCCATTCCATTTTCCATCTCCATTCATGCGGAATGTCAACTACACAATTCCGATTAAACGAATCAGTTTCCACACCTCTTAGATATCTCTCTTATTGGTGATGGTACAACAACAATCGTTTTATTCTTTATTTTCCATTTGTCAATATGTGAGTAATTTGTCTAATTGCTTGATAAACCTTCGTTTTTTGTAAGTATGTGTTTTATGTTTCAGAGCCATGGAACTCCGGGACTGATTTCGTACATGAACTAGTAGGACGAGGATACAAAGATGTTGAGAGAGCCAATACAGGACCATGGAGAAAATATTAATCAAAAGCATTCTCTAACTCTTTTTGCTATCGCTAAGGTTAGAGGGCTGGAACTTACCACACTATATCTTTGGGTCAAGCTCTACAACAAAAAAATGTATAAAAGATCCAAGATGGCCGTCAATAAGCTACATGTATCTGATGACCTTGTTCATCTGTCGTCATGGTGCAGGGCAAACAAAATGTTAATTAATATTTCGAAGACAAAGTAATGGTGCTTACATCCCATCAGAAACGTGCACACATTGAAAAGGAAAATATGGATCTATATATGGATGGGCAGCCGCTTATGAAAACAGAAAATGAAAAGCTCCTTGGTGTCCACATAAATTGTAATTTATCTTGGACTCCACATGTCAAATACATTGCGAGTAGACTAGCACAGAAATTAGCCCTGTTCAGACGCATTCGTCAACTCTTACCTTTACGTGCTCGCAAGGCATTTTATACTAGCTATATTTTACCTACTCTTGATTATTGTTGTGTTGTCTGGGGAAACGGCGATCAGCATAACTTTGATAACATATTTAGAATGCAAAAACAAGCAGTTAGATTAGTCTGTGATGTTGACCAGCTTTGCCACACCAAGCCTCTGTTCAAGGAATTAGCATGGCTCCCGCTAACAGAAAGGCTTTCGTATCATAAGGGTACACTAATGTACAAAATATCTAACAAATTATCTCCAACTTATTTATATGACCTGTTCCCCAAAGCAAATGTGATGAGCACTAGATCTTTAAGATCAGCATCGCACAACAATTTTTATCTTCCTGCTATACGAACAGTCTCAGCTACTCCGCTGCTTCTTTATGGAATACTTTACCACTACAACTAAAAAACGCACCGAGCCTAAAGTCTTTCAAAACCAATTATTATAAATCACTGTTATCTAATATATGAGTCATTTTAACCTCTATTTTTAAGTTTAATTGGCTGACTACCTTTATATTTATATATATATTTTTACCCTTATGTATATATTCTTATCTGAATCTAATTGTATATATGTATATTTATTTTTCGACCCCGTGGAAGATCAGCCTTATTGGCTGAACGGGTCATCGAAGTAAAATAAAGTTCATTATTATTATTATTATTATTATGGCGTCAATGTGACGTGATTTTCAAAAGAGCATTTTTGGGCGATTTTTCGGTCAGAATTTTCGATTTTTTTATTTCTGTTTTTTTTTCTTCGCAAAAACGGCACGATAAATTAGTAAGTATAATCTGATATGAAATAAAATATGAATATAAATTTTACCCACTTTTCCATACAGAAAGCAAAATTTTTGAAGGAATATGACGAAAACATCACTTCGCTGGTACCCCACATGGCCGCCATTTTGAATTTACCCATGATCCTCTACTCGGTAGGCCATGCAAATAGGCTCAAACTGACCCCAATATGATAATTTAAAAAGTCAAGGCGTTTCAGCTCTCATCGTTTTTGTCGTTCTGGAGATAGAAGCAAAAAAACAACAACAGGGAAAGTGCCCCCACCCCCCAGGCCAGGTAGAGTTAATCAGTGGATCCCAACGCTTTCGAGGGAGCCATGTTCTCAAAACAGTGTGGTGCGGATAATCGCTGCAGTGGAATGCAGACATCTATTTGACGGGTATATTTTAACATTTCTTACAAGCGGTGACATCATACGGGATTGCTGAGTATATATATTTTATTCATGTCTATCCATAATGCTTAACCAGAAAGACGCAGTATGAGGTGAGTCATCAAATACAATTTTAAAAAAATATTCCAGCCTTTGTTTTATTTATGCAGATGCGAATAATGGAGATTTTCATAACCCGGAATGACACTTTCAAAGGTTGTATCCACAAGTTGCCGGTTTTCAAGTTTTGTTGGTGTAGATTTTCTTTGACTACAAGCTTGTAACCCTGTCCAGTTTCAACACCACCTGCTACGAAAAATTCTCAACAAAGTGATCAACAAAAACATGTACAGCTGCGTAAAGGTGTAATTTAAAGCCTTTTTCATTCAAACTTGGGTCTGAGTAAAAGCGTTATTTACATAGGTTTTGCGCATGCGTAAAACAAAGATTTTTTTCATTTACGCATCATTTTCCCCATTGGCAGAAGAAAGTGGTGAAGTCACGCTCATTTTTGTACTACGTCAACCATGAATGCACAGGAATTGAAACACACATTCTGCTTTACTCCTTCTTCTTCCGGCTTTCACTATTTAGTTTCCCCCCACCTCCTAATTAATTTGTTTACCCCTTGAGCTAGGGAGCTGAAACCTACCACACTATACCCTTGGGTCAAGATCTACCAGAATATATATAAAAAAATCCAAGATGGTCGCTTTGATGACGTCATTTTCAAAAACGACATTTTTGGGTCGATTTTTTTGTCGGATTTCCGAATTTTTTATTTATGCAATTTCTCGGCAAAAACTGCATGATAGATTAGTAAATATTAATGTGATGTGAAATAGGATATTTTTCCCACTTTTCGTCGCGTAAAAGCAGAAATTCTGAAGAAATAGGACAAAAACATAACTTTTCTGGTAAGCCACGTGGCCGCCATCTTGAATTTACCCATGATCCTCTGTTCGGGAGGTTATGCAAATAGGCTCAAAACGAACCCAATATAATAAACAATAAAGTCAAGGAGTTTCAGCTCTCCATTTTTTGTCTTTTCAGAGACAGCGCAGAAAGTTTGGTAGGGGGCCATTTCGCCCCCTGCCAGGTAGGGTTAATTTTTTCACTGATTGACTCATTCCTCTCAAGTTACTATAATTATGGCGTCACGCTACGTTCGGCGAAGCTGTCATTTTAATAGACTGGACGATACCAGCTAACAGTTCCAAGCTATTGTATTAATGCTGCTCGACTGAATACCGATATGTGCCTGTACCATATCTCTTGGCTAAGTTCGCTGCAATTCAATATATATAGATAGTTAAGGATATCGCGAATTTAATAATGATCTGAAGGGTTCGGAAATTACATTGGCCAAATTAATTCAGTTTGCAATTGCAATCATTCCAGACAATATCTGATCTTTTCGAAGCTCTCTCGGCTTCCGTTTTCCGGACAGTGAGTGTGGTAATTTAACCTGCCTCATAATAGCAAATTGTGATGTGAATTTGTCTCTGACAATGATTATTTTAAGCAGTCTCATGTTTCCACTATTGTCCTCATGTACAGGAAGACGCTCACGAATATTTTAACTCTACCTGGCCTGGGGGTGGAAGTGGTGGGGAGGGATCGGGACATTATTCTAAACTTTCTACTCCATTTACCATATTGGAGTCAATTTGATCCTACTTACGTATATGTCGTAACAGATCTATGGGTAAATTCAAATTGGATTTGGACGCAGGGCTTGGGTCCAGACGTCTCGAGGGGTTAATCCAATCTGGTTTGGGCTTTTTGGGATCTGTCCTGGCCTGGGACCATTTCGGCCCCCTGTATATTTTTTATTACCCCTATTATCCCTAGGGGGATGAAACTTACCACACTATACCCATGGATCAAGCTCAACCAGACAATATGAAAAAAATCGAAGATAGCCGCTTTGATGACGTCACATTGACGTCATCTTCAAAACAATAATTTTTCTGTCGATTTTTTTCAAAGCAAAATATTTTTGCCTTTTTTTTCGCAAAAACTACACGATAATAATAGTTTAATGTGAAATAATATAGATTTTGCCCAATTTTCCTAGACAAAAATCAGGAATTTTGAAGAAAAAAATACGAAAATATCACTTTTCTGGTACCCCACTTGGCCGCCATCTTCAATTTACCCATGATCCTCTTACTCGGAGGGTTATGCAAGTAGACATAAAATGACCCCAATATGATAAACTAAAAAGATACGGAGGGTCAGCATTGATTTTTTTGTCGGTCCGAAAATACGGTAGAAGGTTTGGTAGGGGCATAATGCCCCTCTCCCAGGCTTGATAAGGTTATTTCCCATGTTTCTCGCCCACACGTTCTCGACAAGGGGCCTCACGTCCGGTTGCGCATGCGCCCCGTACTTCCATACACGCACTATCCTATGGAGCATACTTCGGTCCAAGCGTGTCTGTGAGTCAAATTTCCATGGCTCTCGCTCCTCTCGTTCTTCCACTTCCGGTAGGGCATGCATACTCCTCCCATCACAGACTGCCCTTACTGCACAAATTAGCATCGTGCTAGTGGTCAAATATCGCGGTAAACCAAGCCGAACATGGCCTGTGGACTGTATACGTACAATAAGAAATCCAGTATGGGATGCCCGATACTCCAGTTATGATCAGACTTGTTCAGATTTGTTGATCACGGACTAGCTCAGCATACATACGGCAACATACATGCACCAACCAGATCTCTTCAACTGATATTGGACTCTCAATGTTGATCAAACTCTCGCAAAGATCAACCAGATTCTCTGTGGAAATGGCATCTGCTCTCTCATGGGTATGACAACATACCGAAATGGCGTAAGAAACTATTACAACAGACTATTACTTATTCAGTACTAACACGTTTGACCTTTCGCTCGCGAGACTCCTGGACCTTCATACTCGACTTTTCCTCTGACACCGAAGAGTGGTATACAGGGGAGCGAAGCAGTAACTGTCAAACACACGCCAAATCACGTCATAGTTATTCTAAGTATAACAAGCGCGTGTGCGAAGTATAAATGTAGTTTTAGCACGCACACTGGTCGACGAATGGTCAGAGTGGTTCGGCTAATTTCACGAACCGCGAGTTCGAAACCACCCAGGGATACTGCCGAGTGAAGACTGGGAATGCAGTGCTATCATTCCTCTCAGTATTGCAGAAACTTAAAAAATAGGGCTATACCACCAAGGTCAAAATACGAACGTAGAATGCAAGATCTATGGCATTACGTTTCGTGTCTAATTCCGCTTAGCCCGGGGTCAGGGGCCGTATGAACCGGCAATCTGGAAAGCTTTGGTTGATGCGTCCCACATATCTTCTCTCGCAAGCACATCACTTGGAGATCTGATGGAATTTTACGACAATTGTACGACAGTTGGAGCCTTTATATGAGTAAAGTGAGGTTAGAGAGCGAAACTGAAAATAAAGAAAGTGTGGATATATTTGAAGAACTGTGAGATTAGATTGAATTAGAAGGCTAATTTTGGTCACGCAGCGTTATCGACTTCCAACAACCGGCATGAAATGACGACAAAGACTCGTCCTTTGATCCTTCAATGACGTCATCACCGTTGCCCAAGGGAGGCCAGAGCTATACTTCACTCGCCGTGTTCACGTATGAACAAATAAATAGGCCGACTGACTGCAGTGATTCCTGGAGATTGCGCTCCAGTTTAAGACTATCCTGCTCACTGTAAACACGGACTATCATTGTAGTTATTCCGTGGGGAAGTTCATGTCGAAAGTCAATATAAACCTGACAGCTACGATAGATGGAATCGTTATGTGTCGTACAGCTCCGGGATATTCCTCTTCACGTCGTGCTTTGCAGCGTTAAATTGACATTTTGTAGTAATTCTGTTGTCAGGGATATTCCGCCTACACGATAGTGATAGAACATAGATTCTTATCTGAGTTACGGACATGAAATGACAGGTTATTCCAACATGTCCGTCGGTGCAAACACCAGATAATATCATCAAGTATATCGAAGTGTGCATTCTCTGACGTGGAAAATAATATATGAGCGCCATGAGATTGACATATTTGTAAAAACTCACATTAGTTTGACGGAGTTAGCGTGACATGCCTACTAACCCTGGCTTCTTGTTGAAAAATGGCGGCATTGTTTTCCTACAGTACCTATTTAGTTTGAGTTTCATGTTATCTCATAATGCATGGGATGAACATGAAAAGAGATAATCGAATTAACCCTACCAGGCCTGGGGGACTCAAAATGATCCCCCCCCCGCAAACTTTCCGTGATATCTCTGAAACGACGGAGAGTTGTCTGCTGATACTTCGTGACTTTATAATTTATCATGTTTTTTAGCGTATTTGCATAACCTCCCGAGCGGAGGATGATGGGCAAATGCAAGATGGCATCCAGGTTGGATACCAGAAAATTGATGTTTTCGTCATTTTGTTCAAAATTTCTGGTTTTCCGCTATGAAAAGTAGGCAAAAACTATTTTATGTCACATCACATTGATATATACTAATTTATGAATGCAGTTTTTGTGGAGAAATTGCATAAATAAAAAATTCAAAAAAGCTGGTTGAAAAATCTACCAATAAAGGCGTTTTTGAAAATGACGTCCCTTTGACTTCATCAAAGCCGCCATCTTGGATTTTTTTTACATTTTCTGGTAGAGCTTGACCCAAGGATATAGTATGTTAATTATTTTCAGCCCCCTAGCACAAGGGGTAAAAAAAAAATTAACCCCCCCCCCTGGCCTGGACAGGTCTCAAAAGGCCCAGGTCAGATAGGGTTAAGAAGAGTAAAGTAAATTCAAAGAACTTTTCAAGTCATCTTTTCAACATGAACCGCCTCACAGGTAAATGTGAACTTGTCCGTGTTCTGTGCGACAGTGTAACACCATTGAAGTGGTGATATTAACACGTAATGTCCTATGTTATTGTTATTGTTATACCATTTCGATTGTCACAACACAACATGAGCAATTTCACTTATTAACTACCTCACCATGCATATGAACGGGTGAATTCTGGTTTGCACGGTAGTCGCACTGTATCGTGTGGTGAATTCATGACCCGATATCATGAAAAGGGGTAGGACGTCATGAAACAGCGCATCAAATAAGGGGGGGATAATTTCAAACTCAGCGGCATGAAAATCCTGGTCCATGTGATATGTAGTATTTCGATATATTCGCTTCCAATGCGGCAGTTGTAGAGTTCTTCCAGATGGTGTCATTAACCCTATCTGGCCTGGGCTTTTTGGGACCTGTCCAGGCCTTGCGGGGGGGGGGGCGAAATGGCCCTACCAGAAAATGTAAAAAAGTCCAAGATGGCCGCTTTGATGACGTCACAGTGACGTCATTTTCAAAAACGGCATTTTTTGGTCGATTTTTCGGTCGAATTTTCCGAATTTTTTATTTACGCAATTTCTCCGCAAAAACTGCATGATAAATTAGTAAATATTAATATGATGTGAAATAAAATAGTTTTTGCCCACTTTTCATCGCGGAAAAGCAGAAATTTTGAAGAAATATGACAAAAACATCACTATTCTGGTACCCCACGTGGCCGCCATCTTGAATTTACCCATGATCCTCTGCTCAAGGAGTTATGCAAATGGTTCAAAACGACCCCAGTAAGATAAACTATAAAGTCCCGGAGTTTCAGCACTCTATTTTTCGTCGTTCCGGAGATAGCGCAGAAAGTTTGGTAGGGGGGCCATAATGGCCCCCCAGGCCAGGTAGGGTTAAGCAAAGCGTAATGTCATTTATTGACGTCATGATGATATCAGCATTCCCATGACACAGATACAGGATGAGTGAGTGAATATAATTTCATTTCAGCTATATCGCGACGAACCAACTGAGCACCACCCAGCCAAGTTGCGTTGGTAATGTGGGAGGAAAGGATGGACGTTATGTTTAAGCTATTGGGTCGATACAGACATACACATACACAACATAGATAACATTAATAAAACAGTAAAATACAAAGAAAAGTAAAGTACGGTAGAAATTAAAATATATTGCAGACAATCATACATTCTACATACATATACATGCACGACTATGTCAGATTAAAGTTTTGCACATGATGCATTTACAAGTTGGTCCTTCTCATTCAAAATCGGGATCTTCTCGAGAAGGTTGACAAAGATCTTTCTAGATTTTCACACCGAAATATGAGGATTGAAGATCAGTAAAGGCGTCTTTACGCAGTGTTTACATAGGATTTTCCATGCGTGAAACACCGATTTATTTCTTGTGCGTACGTCTCATTTACGCCACATTTCCCATTGGCAGGAAACAAATTGTGTAGTCACGCGCAGTTTTGGACTACGTGCATGGAATGAACACAGTTTATGGAATACAGATTCACTTACTACTCCTTCTCCTTCTCCCGACTTTCGTTATTTTGATGATTTAATTTTCAAAACATTGATCGAATTCTCTCAACTTTTGCCAGGGTGATTATCGCGTCACGCTGACTTCGTGTATCAAATTGACGTGAGCAGGTCCCAGACCAAACTCATTTTTGTGCTATCGGGTAGATCAATGATGGACGATATGCCAGATCCTAAAATTAGGACACGAACTGATAATCGCTATATAAATGATGTGCCGAAGGATATATATCCACCTTCACTGGATTTGAAGGAAACTACAGATAGCCCTATCGGCACATCATATTTAGACCTATATCTCTGCCGGTGCTAGGGGTCGTGTGGTCATATCATCCAAGTTGCCACATGAACATGTACAATAAAAGCGTACCTGATACAACACATATCACGAATCGTTAGATTCTTGGTATGTGCTTTTAGTGGAGCAATATCGTGCACAAAACTAGCCGAATTGTACACTTCGAGGTAAAAAGCATGAAACTTGGCATGATAGTAGCCAAAGATGTCCTGACCATTTTCTGATAAGGACCCACTAATTTTTTTTCCAATATGGCCACCAAATTCAAGATGGCCGCCAATATAATGGTCAAATAGAGCAATATGATAATAATACTGCTCATTGTTTTAGTCGAGGTCACGAAACTTGCAGCGATGCTTGTTATTAATGCTGTAGTCCGTTTTCAAGAAAGATCTGTAAAATTATTTTCAAAGGTGGCCGCCAAATTCAAAATGGCGGCCATGATAATGGTCAAATTAGTGGTAAACCATAATGCGTAAAGGATTATGTCTGTATTGTGCACTTAATGTATTGTGCTGAAGCCAAGCAAATAATTCCTGCTACGAACACACTTTATATTTCACGGTAAAATGACAGTCGTATTCAAGATGGATGCCAAAAGAAACGCATTTTAATATATGAAAAAAAAACAGTCCAAGGACCAAGTTCTGGATCTTGAAGCAACGTCGGTCCTCGGAAACATAGTAAGAATTCAAGATTTGGTCTTCATCTTACGGTTTATACGTGTACACACACGTCCGCACACACACACACGCACACACACACGCACACACACACATGATTCAAGTATGGACAGGCAGGACGGCGATTGGTGGCGAGAACAACGTAGGGGAGTTTTATTGTAGGGAAGGTTTATGAAAGTGGCGGTATACCGGAATTTTCGTCGAAACCGGTTGTGCTAAAAATAGATCGCCAGCTAGCGCACTATCAAAGCAAACGTTCTGACTCTTTCAGCAGTCATTCGTTCAACCACTTACGCCACGATGTTCTCGTGTACCACTTGCTCCAAGTCCTTTACACGCTTGCACGACTTACAACGCCATGAGTCTACCATCCACGATGCTACTGCCCAGTACACATGCGAGACCTGCGGGGATACATTTAATCGCCTGGATAGTTTACAGTGCCACGAACGGTTTCTCCATGAGAAATCCAGGCATCAAATGTGAGGACTGTGGACACCACTTCAGACTACACAGTCAGCTGAGATCTCACCAAAGTGTAATCCATGGACATGCACGCTTGAGGTTTGAGGAAGCCGTGGCGTTTGACTCCATCCTTGAGTCTACTTTTCAAGATCCTGTTGGCGAGTATACATGTTCGATCAGCAGAAAATCTTTAGTCGTAAGGATAATTTACGGTGACATCAATGTTCGGTCCAAAGAGCACCCAGCCATGAATGCCAGCATTGCGGTCGAGTCTTCAGACTCCAAAGTCAATTGAGCCCCATCAATCCGAAAGACATCCACAGTTTGTGTTCCATTTTGTGTTCCATCCATGACTTATACTAATACTTATTCTCATGGTCGGCTTCTGATTGAACAAGAGCCCCCTGAGGTCAGTACAATTAACTTCTGATTCGAAAAGAGCAGCTGACTATGCGGCCAAGACACTGACAATAACATAAGTGAATAGTAAACACTCTCATAGCGGCTCCCCCAGCGTGGGTGTGCTCTGATGGAGGGGATAATAACATGATTGACCTGTAATCCTTGTTGTTTTTGTTCTCTTATTTGACCAACCAATCAGAATAGTACTTATCACGAACTCGCAGAGCTACGTATAAGCGCACATGTGTGATATCGCCTATAAAACACGTTCCTCTGGACCCCACAACCCCATTCCAACTGTTGCAGAGCCATGACGGAGACCCATCCCTATGCCACTCGCATTTTACAGCATGTGACCGTGGTTAACTCACTCATGGTTCACCGAGCAGTGGTTCGGTCCATGTTTGCACATGGTGACGACAACGAGGGGTGATGCCAGATCCTGGAAGACTTCACAGAAGCGGTCCTCGACTCGATGGCAAGGTGTGCTATCACCCACCACTATACTGGACTATGAAAGCCATCCTTGATGCTCGGGCTATGGACCACGAGCGCTCACACCAGAACCAGCGACGGCTCGCAATGGTCTTTGTTCTATTGACCGTGACGCTGTGGCTATGACAGTTCTGTCTTCCAGCGACAGAAAAGCACGGCTCTTCAGAGCCTCCATGTCTTCCGAAAGAGAAACGGCTAACTAAACACGATGT
>JAVTVY010056738.1:0-29094 GCA_036873755.1 Hanleya hanleyi | reverse complement strand
CACCCCTTGAAGTCAGGTCACTTAATTATCCTTAGTTGCCCGATCCCACACCCTCATATATTCTGGAAGCTTAGATGTATCCTCTATTTATTGAATCCATTCATTTATCCCTCGAAGAATATCCATATCCATACCCCCCCCCACCTCCCAGGAACTGTGCTCCTCCCTATGTCTCCAACATTTATTTAAAAATTGTATTTCATGTTGCATGTTTTAATGCTGCATCCCCAAACTGGGTATATATGCAAGCTTAAATTTACTCATTTTATAGGTCTGGAGAAGAAATAGTTCCCATGCCGCTGTCTGTGTCTGTCACTGATGAAAAGTGAAAACCAGCCTATTCAACATTGACTGGTAACTGTTACTAATGGAAGGATATGAAAATTGCCGGCCCAGCATTTGTTTGCTTCTCCTCAGGATTCGCAAAGCCATGGATAGGAACATTCATGTGTACTCCATGCCAGTGACGTTGGGTTTTAAGATTAGTTTATAAACTTTTTGGTCAAATCAAGCTGATGACAAAATAAAGTCAAAATGCAACTTACATTTTTAAAATGAATAGGTGGTACAACTATTTGAATCCTACAATAATTCTTTTTAATAAAACCTTGATATAAATATAATTTTCAAGTTATGTTAGCATTTCTATAGAGATTGTGACCATTTTCCAATTTTTACATTTTTTACTAAACATTTCAGCCCTTGTCAAGAGATACATGTACTCCTCAAACTGCTGACAGTGCTACCATGAATGATGATGCTACTCCTCAAACTGCTGACCGTGCTACCATGAATGATGATGCTACTCCTCAAACTGCTGACCGTGCTACCATGAATGATGATGCTACTCCTCAAACTGCTGACCGTGCTACTAGGAATGATGATGCTACTCCTCAAACTGCTGACTGTGCTACTAGGAATGATGATGCTACTCCTCAAACTGCTGACCGTGCAACTAGAAATGACGATGCTACTCTTCAAACTGCCGACCGTGCTACTAGGAATGATGATGCTACTCCTCAAACTACTGACCGTGCTACTAGGAATGATGATGCTACTCCTCAAACTGCTGACCATGCTACTAGAAATGATGATGCTATTCCTCAAACTGCTGACAGTGCCACCAGAAATGATGATTCTACTCCTCAAATTGCTAACTGTGATGATGATTTTCAAACTGCCTTTTTGGTGATTCTATTTCTAATGGGTTTTCACTGCTGCTGGTTCAATATAGGTTTTCGGTCGGACCCAGGCTGTTAAAATTGTCATTATTCTCTGGTTCTGTTGAGAAGAACTGTTTGTTCCTTCACGACGGCTGTGTTATTGAAATAGACCCAATGGCTGAGGAGTTATCAGTGCCTTGCACAGTTCATCTTATAGTCTCTTTCTACCCCTCCCCCACCCTTCCCCCTACCTGCAATGACTTAGTCGTCCCATCTGTACGCCTGCTCAAACTTGTCTGGACCATATTGGGAGCTTTTGCTGCTAGGATTCTGAAACTATTGTGGTAGATGCTTAGTTTCATGCAGGTGT
Organism: Hanleya hanleyi; assembly: GCA_036873755.1. NCBI lineage: Eukaryota > Metazoa > Mollusca > Polyplacophora > Lepidopleurida > Hanleyidae > Hanleya > Hanleya hanleyi. Next base: position 27,561 of record JAVTVY010056738.1, on the reverse strand, counting down.
GCACTCCCAGGTATTTTATCAGTTTTTATGACCATTTCCCCCTTTAACATCAGTATTTGCACATGAATACAGAATTGTAAAGTATGAAGAATATTACTAATACACATTTATTTTGTCATTTATACCCCAGGAGAAGAAAAAATGTGCTGTCACCATTGTCAAACTTGAGGACTTGACATTCACTGGGCTAATGAAGGTATGACTGGAGTAAACTAGGGCAGCATTCCAATTATCTATACAGCAGCTACTGAAAACATGCTCTCAATATTTTTTAAATCAACAAAAATATGTTTGTGTATTGGTTTATATTTGTACTGGTCAAGAAAAATGATTACCTCTTGACAGATAGATGAGGAGATGGATCATTGCCCTATTATGTATTCTGAAAGTGTATATTATACTAACCCATGAAGATGATCATATGAAACATTTTTGCTACATGCCCCAATTCAGATCACCATATACTTTGAGAATTTATATTATAGCAAATTGCCTAAAATTGTCTCTATAGAATTAATCAATGTATTGAATACATTAATCATGTTAATTTAAAGCCAATAAATCTCGCCCAGCTGTAGATTATGTTAATGTGCAAACACCAGGTAAATGTATGTCCAAATTGGACATTAGCCCACCCCGCACACATGTTAGGTCCAAGCATACGTTGGCCATTAATTGTGTGTTGTCCTAATGGAAATTTTGGAGTAGCACACAGCTGTTTTCCACATTTGCAGTGGTGCAGGCTAATCTCCAAACTTAAAACAATAACTAATTGCCTGCATTATGTATTTTTGAAAGTCTTGATGTCATGTTTGGAATCCTTGATATGTCAGTAGAGCCAATTACATGTAGCTGCCTGTTATATATTTTGTTTGGATATGAAGGGTATGCTCTTCCATGATTACCAATGCGCTTTACAAAGGGTGTTATTAATAATATACATTCTGAATGGTGAAACACATGTGGACAACATAAAATTACAATGTGGATAAAAACATACATGTTAACTCTCATGTTAATTCATTATTTGTTTGCAGAAATCCTTTTTGGTGGGCAAGGGTGTGTGGTGACTAAAATAGTTTCTGCCTTGAGCATTTGTTTCTGTTGATGTTTATTTGATAATGATATTTCACTGCTTCATATCTAATAATTAACATGGTTAAGAGAGGTCTATTTTGTTTTGACATTTTCAGCCTGGTAGGTCTGTATGGCCAATATTTAGACACGTTTGTTTTGGGTAAGAGGCCAGGAGAGCACAGAACGAAACATACTTAAATGAACAAGTAAAACTGGTCATCTGGAAAAAAATGTATTTAAATGACGACGTGGCACCAACCTCGTGCCTTCCACAGAGTGATGGTACATCAGTGTGAGCACAGTTTAACAAGACTGACTGGTTAACCAGACAATCCTGATAAATTGTACTAGGCAAACCTGGTGTCGTAACAGTTAAACTGTCATCTGGATATATAGAATTTATTTAACTGTTTTGATATCCAGATGACAGTTTAACTTGTTCATATTATCAGTTTATATCTGGATGAATGACCAACCTTTATATAATTTTGGCTCCCACCATGCTAACCTGTTAAATTGTTACGCCTTACCGGGACAAACCTCCTGATGTTCTGCTGTTGCTTTAAAATTAACAGGTTTAAGCGGCTCTTAATGGGTACCACTACCTTTCTAATCAAAAAAGTTAACAGTCAACCGTACTAAATTACAGTCTCATATTCCAATACTACCTGTATATGTAACAGAGGCATTTTCAACAAATTATTTATTTTGACCATTTTTTTTTCTTTGAAGGATTTTTCAACAATCTAAGCAATAACATGGGTTTCATTGGGATTTTGGGGTTCAGTCAAGAATGTACTAATTATATGCAGCCTCTGAAGAAAAATTAATAGGTGAACATGCAATTTCTTTCCTTATATATTTTTGCCACATACATGACTGGTTAGAATTTGCTACAGAAAAGGGGCCCTTCATTGTACCGATTTCCAGGAATAATGATTAGTGGCAAAATTGCATGTAAAAGTTGGAATAAAATCTCAAATCCTTAAATTAATTAAGGCAGACTGAACATAAAGTAGAGATTTCAGTTGCTAATGACAGTTTTGGGCAAAATAGTATGTTATTTTCTCATATTTAATTAATCTGAATGTTATTCTACCCATAAACCTTTAGTGAGATACAGCACATTGTTTGCCTCATGAAAGGCCATGGTACCCCTCAATGAGTTTAAATACCATTAATCTGTGTGACATGACCTCTACCTTCCTAATTTAGAGTCCGCCATCTTATAATTATAGAAAGGGGGTGGGGGGTTCTGTTGCTGTTACCAGGCCATCCGTATTTGCGCCGTCTGACATCATCTTGGTTAAAGTTTGGATATTGCAGTTTTCCCTTACTGTACTGTACTTCAGATTTTCCACTGGGGGATGGGATATACACTTCGCTCATGGAAGTCTTTAGGTCCCTTAGGCCTGCCCCTTTTTATCTCCACCACCCCCTTCTGAATTTCTGAATCTACCAGTGAGGTCCTCGGTTGTATTGGTAATGATGGACTGGTATTAATGTTATACACCTCTATCACACCTCTATCAGTGAGGTCCTCAGTTGGTTAGGTAATCCTGGTCTGGTAGTTTTGTACACATCTATCAGTGAGGTCCTCAGTTGGTTAGGTAATCCTGGTCTGGTAGTTTGTACACATCTATCAGTGAGGTCCTCAGTAATGCTGGTCTTGTAGTGTTATATAAATCTATCAGCGAGGTCCTCAGTTGTATAGGTAATGCTGGTCTGGTAGTTTTGTACACATCTATCAGTGAGGTCCTCAGTTGTATAGGTAATGATGGTCTTGTAGTGTTATACAAATCTATCAGTGAGGTCCTCAGTTGTATAGGTAATGCTGGTCTTGTAGTGTTATATAAATCTATCAGCGAGGTCCTCAGTTGTATAGGTAATGCTGGTCTGGTAGTTTTGTACACATCTATCAGTGAGGTCCTCAGTTGTATAGGTAATGATGGTCTTGTAGTGTTATACAAATCTATCAGTGAGGTCCTCAGTTGTATAGGTAATGCTGGTCTTGCAGTGTTATACACATCTATCAGTGAGGTCCTCAGTTGTATAGGTAATGCTGGTCTTGTGTTATACACATCTATCAGTGAGGTCCTCAGTTGTATAGGTAATGTTGGTCTTGTAGTGTAATGAATACACATCTATCAGTGAGGTCCTCAGTTGTATAGGTAATGATGGTCTTGTGTTATACACATCTATCAGTGAGGTCCTCAGTTGTATAGGTAATGCTGGTCTTGTAGTGTTATGCACATCTATCAGTGAGGCCCTCAGTTGTATAGATAATGCTGGTCTGACAACGTTATACACATATATCAGTGCGGCCCTCGGTTGTATAGGTAATGATGGTCTTGTAGTATATACCCCTGCACCTCTATCAGTGAGGTCCTCAGTTGTATAGGTAATGTTGGTCTTGTAGTGTAATGAATACACATCTATCAGTGAGGTCTTCAGTTGTATAGGTAATGATGGTCTTGTAGTATATACCCCTGCACATCTATCAGTGAGGTCCTCAGTTGTATAGGTAATGTTGGTCTTGTAGTGTAATGAATACACATCTATCAGTGAGGTCCTCAGTTGTATAGGTAATGCTGGTCTTGTAGTGTTATGCACATCTATCAATGAGGCCCTCAGTTGTATAGATAATGCTGGTCTGACAACGTTATACACATATATCAGTGCGGCCCTCGGTTGTATAGGTAATGATGGTCTTGTAGTATATACCCCTGCACCTCTATCAGTGAGGTCCTCAGTTGTATAGGTAATGATGATATTGTAGTATATACCCCTGCACCTCTATCATTGAGGTCCTCAGTTGTATAGATAATGCTGGTCTTGTAGTATATACCCCTGCACCTCTATCATTGAGGTCCTCAGTTGTATAGATAATGCTGGTCTTGTTGTGTTATACACATTTATCAGTGAGGTCCTCAGTTGTATAGGTAATACTTGTCTAGTAGTGTTATGCACATCAGTTGGTAATGCTGGTCTGGTAGTGTTATACACCCTGTCAGTGAGGTCCTGAGTTTCAAAGGTGGTGATGGTCTTGTTGTATATACACATCTATCAGTGAGGTCTTCAGTTATAAAAGGTAGGGAGTCTAGTCTGTTCCACATAATCAGTGGGGCTCTCAGTTATGTAGGTTATGGTGGTCTTGAAGTGTTATCTCTCCTCTGTTTCACATCTTGTTGCCATTTTGTAGCTGTATACAACATGTTTTACCAGTAGCATTATATCATTATCTGAACTGCTTTGAAATGAATTCTGACCTGTGTACCCGTATGTGGTGACACTTTCAATTGTTTACACCATTATTTTGTACTGTCAAACTGTATTTGCTTTGTCCGCTTATCACAAGTTAATTTTCCAGTAACATTATATCCAATGACAGTGATTTTAGACAATGAAGTTAAGCATCTAGTTTTTGACAAGAAATTTATATCTACATTTTAGATATCGGTGCCTCCACTAACTTTGTGGAAGATGCCTCCAACAAACTACTGCAAGATGCCTCCTGCACAAAGATTGAAAATGGCCCCTCCAAGGAAGATGTTTTTTCCAATGCCATGGTAGATGCCTCTACTCCTGTCATGGGTGATCTCTCTTCAGCCGTGCGAGATGCCCTTAGATGTATCAATGTGATGGGAGATACGTCCTCCAAGTCAGAGGAAGACCCCCTTACCAATGAACTGACAATTGCCAAGCTCGGGGAGGACGGTTTCCCCAATGTCATGGAAGATGCCAGCAATATAGTCATGGGAGATAACCTCCATGAAGATGCAAATCAGGTAGAAAAGTTTCAATCAAAAACCCACCGAACTCAGATAGAAGTTCTCAACAGAAACAGAGATTCGTGCGGAATTTCTGCAACAAATGAATACCTGCTCGCTCGGGCGGGTGATGCCAGAACTCCTCTTAGAATGTGTGATGTTGTAAAAAAGTTCACTAGAGCATGCACGGCTGAAAAACCAGAATGGATCAGTTCAACGTCGTTGAGGAAACGTGTTTCACAGCTTCTTAATTTGAAGGATAATGAGCTGGACATTCTGGCAGGTTTTATGGGTCACGATATAAGAATACACAGAGAGTATTACCGCTTACCTGAGGATACGTTACAGCTGGCAAAGATTTCCAAGGTATTGCTGCAGTTAGAGAATGGAAACATAGACAAGTACAAGGGGAAGTCTCTGGATGACATCCAGTTGGAATCAGATGGTGAGAATTTTCCACAATTGTATTTTTTATTTCTATAACTTTTTATACGCCCGTCGTTAGACGAGGTCGTATAATGCGATCGCGTGTTCTGTCCGTCTGTCCATCCGTCCGTTAACTTTTTTTGTCCGTGCAATATCTCCAGTTCCAGGTTATGGATTGGAACCAAACTTTGGGTACAGGTTACCCATGGGGCAAAGAAGAACCCTGTTCATTTTTAGGTCAAAAGGTCAAAGGTCAATGTCACTGTGTCTCAAAAATGGGGAAATCCTTGAAAATTGTTGTGTCCATTCTATAACTCGAGTTCAGTACTTCAGATTGTGATGAAATTTAAGGTATTCCTCAAACTCGAGGAAAACAAGAAGCCTATTGATTTTGATGTCTGTCTGTTCGTCTCCTGTCTGTCGGTTAACTTTTGTTGTCTGTGCAATATCTCGAGTTCTAGGTTTTGGATTGGTACCAAACTTTGGGTACAGGTTACCCAGGGGGCAAAGAAGAACCCTCTTCAAAATCCTTGAAATTTTTTTGTGTCCATGGTATGCACTAGTTCAGGAATTCAGATCGTGATGAAATTTAAGATATTTCTCAAACTCATGAAAATTACAAGAAGCCTAATGATTTTGATGTCTGTCTGTTGTTCCTTCTGCAGGGGTCGAAGTAATAGGGTGTCCACCTGTCCCGGACAGGTAGATTTTGAGCGTGACAGGCTGAAATTAAAACTACCTGTCACTTGTGACAGGTGAAATATTTATCAAATACTAAGAGTATTTTTTGTGCATCAAGTCTGAACTCATGAAATGGATGGTGTTTTCCCCATGCTCGCTGGGAAGTAGACTTCGGTACAGCCACGATAAAATTGAATCAGGGAAGTGACAACTATAGGATTTCCCTGGTCATACATCATACTTATACATTGAGGCAGCTATAAATTGACCTGTTATTAAATAAGCGGTCAAAAAGAAATAAAACTTAACATCAAATTCATTCTCTTCGATGTTCAGGTTGATGCCTCTAAGAGGCAGGTGGAAAAAAAAATTACCTCTCACCTTTTTGAACATTTCAACCCCTGTTCTCTCTATCAATTAACTGTTGGAGGTGCAATATCTAGCGTTCCAGGTCATGGATTGGTACCAAAATTTGGGTACAGGTTTTCTATGGGGCAAAGAAGAACCATATTCATCTGGTGTCAAGGTCACTGTGGCCAAAATTGGGAAATCCTTGAAAATTGTTGTTTATGCTCCAACTCCAGTTCAGTAATTCAGATTGTGATGACATTTAAGTTATCCCTCAAACTCGTGGCAAACAAGAAGCCTATTGATTTTGATGTCTGTCTGTTTGTCCTCCTGTACGTCTGACTTTTGTTGTCGTTGCAATATCTCCAGTTTCAGATTATGCATTGGTACCAAAATTAGGGTATATGTTACTGCTGGGACATGGAATAACCGTGTCGATTTTGAGGTCAAAAGGTCAAGATCACTATGGCCCAAAAACATTAAATTTGGATTGATATCTTTTCCATGTGGGATTGCATTATATTAAATCTGGTAAGCAGTGCGGCCATATTATGAAGCCATACGGCTCTTGTTTGAAGATTTACTGTGTTGCAAAATTAAGAAATGAGGATAGCAGGCTTATAATTTGAAAACAAAAATGATGTGAATAGTTGTACATCTACATGTACGTCTTTCAGTTATGGACCTGGAATCCCTTAATGCATAGCTGGTAAATATATGGGGATGTCAGACTTGTAATATTATGCCATAATTCCCACTGATCATGCTGGTATTCTTGGAAAGGCCAGGGTGAGCATGGTGTTCAAATGTATCATGGAGGACTTCCTCTCCTATCAATCTGTTCACTTCATCTTGTCTGGCCAATAAAGACCAATCAGTGGAAGACTATGGAATTGCTTTTCAGTTAAATGTGTCATCCGACACATCTGCCGCCATCTTAGAATTTCAGTCACTGGTCCCTTTTCGGATTAATGGTTTGAGAAGGACTTCACCAGGTGACTATAAACTTGGGCAGTGGCTCAACATCACTGAGAGGATGGTTCAAATTTTGTGGTCCAGTATGTTGCCTGCTGCCATCTTTGAATATTGGCCACCAAGCTCTAGTCATATTGGTCCCATCAGTGGGACAATCACATGGATTGGAGAATGGTAAAGTTTTATGCTTGCTTTAGAACATCTGCTTATCGCTGATACATATCATATTCATTATTATGCAGAGGTCATTGGTGATGACGAGATGGATCTGGATACTGGGGCCTGCGACGAAGAAGGTGAAGACACAGAAGACCCTCCACTTGATGTACCCACAAAAGGTATACATTTATTTCTGACATTGCTCTTCAGAATATGGAAAAAATCCTTCTCGGCTTATTACAGAAATAATTCATTCTTGAACAGAGGAATTATTTTGGTTACGTCAACTGGTGTATGTCGACAGGTATACAAGTTGGCAACTTTTGTATAACCCATGCAAACCAAATGAAAGGGTGACCGAAAGCTAGGCTGAACAGATACTGACTTAAGTTATCGCGATACACATATGCATGTCCATATTCATATTTTTTGGGCAAGTGCATCACCTTTATAGAATCATGACCTTACATGTATGTCATGTCTTTTATGCAGTGAGAGTAGGAAACACTGCATAACATTATAGCCCTCTGACAGATGAGTATGCTACAGTGTTGTCAGGGTTCCCACACCTCGGAGCTTATGGAATTCCAAACCATTTCAAGACCCAAAAGTGGGAGATCCTGGGTGTTCAAACTCGGGCCGGGTCATACCAAAGACTAAAAAACTGGCACTTGGTGCTTTCTCTCTTGGTGCTGGGCATTGAGAATAGACCAAGAACTGATTGGCCAGGTGTCAGGATAATGTTACCGGATGGGATGCCATGTCAGATGTGCTCTCTGCGGGCACGGTTTCTCCAGTGTGGCAGCGCTATAAAAATGGCGGCATTAATTCCACTCTGTCGCAAGCAGGCACCATTGCTGAATTAGCTGGAATATTGCTGAAAAGCAGCGTTAAATACATACTCCATAAGGAGAAGATGTCCCTCTGAAAAATGATGTCATATTCTCATAGAGTTTGGAATCAGTCACTTCTTAAGTGGGCATAGTGATGGTGGGGAAAGTTACATGTATCTCCTGAAGAGATTTGTCTTCATTATGTACAGAGCATTCTATTTTGTATCATTACTCACCTTTTTTTACTTAAACCGTTCCATACCATCAGTTTGATCACCCATTATTCAAAGGTCAATGAAGGTTGATATAATGAAGGGACTTCTTTTGTTTCTTAAGTCTGTTCCATAAAATATTGATGTATGTATGAACATTGTATATTATAACACATTGGCAGTGCATCATTGCATACAGCCTAGTTTGAGATCTTATTTCAGTTCTACAACTTGCTGTATGCAGAAGTGTATGAGACTGTTGGCTATTTAGAACAACCTAGTAACAATCTAAAATAGCTCAAAACGGTTGGCACAAACATTTTTATATATCACGACACTGAAACTCTGTAGGGTGATTGCCTCATTAAACATGTTAAATTTAAATTGCATATCTCCCCATTTACAGGTCACCAAAGTAAAGAAGGGTGAGCCAAACTTAAGGTTCAGGTCTGCAGGTGTGAAACCTGAAGATGCTGAGAAGAAAGAACGTAGACCCTGGACTGCAGATGAGAAAAGTGCTGTCAAGAGGCAACTGGGGAAATGTATTCGGCTGCTACAGGTGCCAGGAAAACGTGCTTGTGAGGATGCCATAGCAAAATAATTAAGTCATTAAGTCGAAGACCCTGGCAACAAATTAAGTTTTGTGTGAAAAACATCATTAGCTCTAAGAAAGCATACAAAGAATTCAATATTGTCCGTTAGCATACATTTAGTACAATGTAGCAAATGTATTCAACATTTATGAATACTCAGTCGCAAAATTTAACCTAGCGTAAAAATCCAGACATTTTGCCGCCCTCCTCTTATTGCATACATACTGCTGGAATGCTCTCTTATGCTGCGATCGATTTGTCTTCCAATTTGTCTTCCATTTTCCACCCTAAAAGTAGTCTCGTACAAGGTAGGCCATGAAGGTGAAGGTACATGATGTAGTATGAGTGCTTGTGTATGAGGATTGATCATGTGTTAATGTAGATAAAATACTCGTTAATTAGAGCATTTCCACAAAATAGATACTGTCGTCACCATCTCCGTCTCTGTTTCTGCCATTCCAAACATCAATATCTTGAGAATCTTACAGAATAGTACACTAGTGGTATAACTCCGAAAAGTCATGTTGACTATTGATGCATATTTCAGCCTTTATTTTGTCATCCTCAGTAAAGTAAATCTAGTATACACATTCTCGACAATAGGGCGAGAAGGGGAGAGTAGGCATGAGTATACAGAGAATCGGTAGACAAAGTAAACTAAAACAATTAGAGAGTATGTACCAGTCTGAATGAATATAATGCGCATGTATTAAAACGTATACATGTACCTACAGATAAAACAATTATCTGAAAAGTAAGGGGTATTTGTAGGTAGATGTATACGTTTTAATACATGCGCATTATATTCATTCAGACTCTCTGTATCTCTACCGATTCTCTGTATACTCATGCCTATTCTCCCCTTCTCGCCCTATTGTCGTGATGCCCTTTGTGAACTGTGTTCATATATCTTGTTACGCACGCTCAGAACTTTACTGAGGATGGCAAAATAAAGGCCAAAATATTTAAAGTCAACAAGAAGTTTTCTCTTTTTGGAGTTACACTACTAGTGTACTATGTAAAACTCAAGAATGGTAGAAATGGATACTTGCAGACTTTTTCATCAAACTTTTTGTATTATCTTCCTACATGTAGGCCTGAGGATTTTACTGTTTGTATTTTTGTGGCTTTAGTTGGCCACCAGGTGGTGCTGTTGCCCCGAGCATGTAGATGTGAATCTCGGTTGTTTTAATGTAGTTAAAATACTTGTGCGGATCGCATACTGATTAATGTAGATTTCATGCTCGTTAATGTAGATTGAGTACTTGTGAATGTGGATTATGTGTTAATTTAGATTAAATACTCTTGTGAGTTGCATACTCATTAATGTAGATCGAGTGCTGGTGAATATGGATAGACTGTGTTGATGAAGATTAAATACTCTTGTGGGTCGCATACTGATTAATGTAGGTCGAGTGCTGGCGAATATGGATTGACGGTGTTGAAGATTAAATACTCTTGTGGGTCACGTACTCATTAATGCAGATCGAGTGCTGGCGAATATGGATTGATGGTGTTGATGAAGATTAAATACTCTTGTGGGTCGCATACTCATTAATGTAGGTCAAGTGCTGGCGAATATGGATTGATGGTGTTGAAGGTTAAATACTCTTGTGAGTCGCATATTCATTAATGTAGGTCGAGTGCTGGCGAATATGGATTGACTGTTGATGAACATTAAATACTCCTGTACGTGGGTCGCATACTCATTAATGTAGGTCGAGGGCTGGTGAATATGGATTGACGGTGTTGAAGATTAATTACTCTTGTGGGTCGCGTACTCATTAATGTAGGTCGAGTGCTGGCAAATATGGATTGACGGTGTTGAAGATTAAATGCTCTTGTCCGGCGCATACTCATTAATGTAGGTCGGGTGCTGGTGAATGGATTGACTTGGTGAAGATTAAATACTCTTGTGGGCCGCGTACTCATTAATGTAGGTCGAGTTCTGGTGACTATGGATTGACGGCGTTGATGATTAAATACTCTTGTGGGTCGCATACTCATTAATGTAGGTCGAGTTCTGGTGACTATGGATTGACGGCGTTGATGATTAATTACTCTTGTGGGCCGTGTACTCATTAATGTAGGTCGGTTCTGGTGACTTGATTGACAGTGTTGATGATTAAATACTCTTGTGGGCCGCGTACTCATTAATGTAGGTCGAGTTCTGGTGACTATTGACAGCGTTGATGATTCAATACTCTTGTCGGTCGCATACTCATTAATGTAGGTCGAATTCTGGTGACTGGATTGACGGTGTTGATGATTAAATACTCTTGTCGGTCGCATACTCATTAATGTAGGTCGAGTTCTGGTGACTGGATTGATGGCGTTGATGATGAAATACTCTTGTGGGTTGCGTACTCATGAATCATGTATCATGTTAATGTAGATCGAGTGCTGGCGAATATGGATTGACAGTGTTGAAAATTAAAGACTCGTGTGGGTCGCGTACTCGTTAATGTAAATTGAGTACTTGTGAATGTGGATTGACTTTCATTTGTGGTATCATGAATTTAGACTGGGTACATGCTTCTTGAGCACACCATATTGGCTCTTGTTTGAACAATGATGTACAATCAGTCCTGCCATTGCTCCATATTATACATGTTATATGCAGTTGATGGGCTATAACGAATGCCATGAGCTGATGAGAAAGGTTTCATCTGTATCCAAATTTAATATGGTCAAAATATTACAAGATTGTATTACTTACATGTGCATGTTATGTACTCATCTGATACTATTTCATGGACAATTAATGTTGTAAATTTAGAATTAGGTTCACTGGAGCATGTGCTACCTGTGTTATAATTTCAATTCTGGAGATCTGGCATTAAAGGAATCCCTTTAAGATGCCATGCTTTAATAATTCCGAATTCACCGGTGATGCTCAGATGTAACTTTTTGATTTGTGAATGAATAGCGTTGAGAATTAGTTGAAATGTACACAGCTTGCTTTGAATCTAGAACAAAAAATAAGCAAACTATGGGCTTTGATGAGGACTGGTATGGTAATTCCCCGAAGTATTGAGCATCCTGTTAAGATACATTTGCCTCCAGTTTTGTGGGAAAAAATCATTTGGTTGTGCTAATAAAGGATCTGGCGCGGTTTAGCGAGGGTTTGGCCCCATGTGGTGCAGTTTGAATGCCGAAAATTAAATATTATTTACATATGAAGGAAATTCATCAGTTTTCAAAGAAAACACAACCATGTTGTATGCTCAGAGAAATTATGGGACACTGCTTTATGGCATGTTAATGAAGTGCATTTGTGCGAAATCGTCAATTTTGAGGTAAAACAGCACACGTTTCCCTCTGTAAACATATGAAGCCAGTCAAGAACCAAAACCGTCTTTGAACAATGGAAACGTAGTGACAGAAACATTTCTGTGTAAAGTTTATTTTGGTTCTGGACTGGCTTCATATACTACTTACAAAGAGAAATGGGTGCTGTTTTCACCTCAAAATTATTGACGATTTAGCACAAATGTACTACTTCAACATGCTGTAATTCAAGAACCGTAAATCCCAGTGTCCCATAATTTCTCTGAGCATACAACATGGTTGTGTTATCTTTGATAACTGGCGAATTTCTTTCATATGTAATATTTAATTTTCGGCGCTCGAACTGCAGCTTGTCGGGCCATAACCTCCGTCGCTAAACTGCGCCAGGTCCTTTGATCACCTTCACAAAACATTAAAGAGCTAATTCACTTTTTGAAATTATACATTTAGAAAACATTTAATAATTATGACAACCACTATTCTGTGTGATTGCCTTGTATGTCAAAGTTTTGTCAGCTGTTTAAAAGAAAACTGAAAAGGCTGTTGAATATAGTGCCTAATATCGCATTATGATGGTATGTAATGACATTCCAAAGGTCTTGATATTCGACATCGGATGTGATTCATCCAGCTGTTGACGATTCATTGACGATGCATCAGGTACTGTTTTCATATTCCTTTCCTTTTCAAGCAGTTGACAAAAATCAGACATGCTTGGCCATCACAGAGAATGTGATTGTTGAAATCATTTTCATTTTCCACCAATTTGCCTGCTCTGCCTTGTTGTGTTATTTGATGCATATTTTCATTAAGTGAATTAGCTCTTTAAAAGTAACAAATAAATAATGGATTATTTTTGTTAGTTTCTGCTCTGATAAGTTTGATCACCCTCTGATTTTATGGTGGATAATTTCACTTTCTGTGATTGAATTATTAGAGGAATTAATGGGTTATTGCGGACAAATTTTGGATTTCCAGACAATCAATTATAATTCTTCCGAAATGTCATCAAAGCCCATGGATTCTAGTTTAACCTTCCGTTAATTCATGTTTATTCTGATGTTATACTAGTATAAATATGTTACTCCACTCTTTTTTTGTTGGCCATGGATGGGTCAATGCTCAATCACTTTCATGACAAGGCAGAGTAAATGCTAGACCATGCTAACCTGCTTTAAGTCATGTGATCATTGAATCACAAGTTTGTCGCTTGACATCAATAACAAGCATTTTTTTTTAACAAGTACTTTTTTTATGATTATAACTGAGCGACTATGTCATTCATGTTATTATCACAACTGAATAAGTGATGTCAAATGTGATGCTTACATGTAAACTCTTTGCAAAAATAATGTTTTTCAATAAATTGGTAATCTTAAACCAATTTGTGTTCAGTGGTCTTCCTTGTTGTGCACATCTATTAGATCCTCAGTTGTATAGGTAATGCTGGTCTTGTAGTGTTTTTCACGTCTCTGTGAAGACCCCGGTTGTATGCATGTAGGTAATGATGGTGTACTAGTATATACACATCGATCAATGAGATCGGTTGTTTGAGTAATAATGGTCTTGTAGTATATACTTATCTATCGGTAAGGTCCTCAGTTGTATAAGTCTCTATCAGTGAGGTCCTCAGTTAATGATGGTCTTGCAGTGTAATTAATACACATGTCAGTGGGGTCCTCAGTTGTATAGGTAATGCTGGTCTGATAACGTTATACACATCTACCAGTGAGGTCCTCAGTTGTATAGGTAATGATGGACTGGTAGTGTTATACACATCTATCAGTGAGGTCCTCAGTTGAATAGGTAATGATGGTCTGGTAGTGTTATACACATCTATCATTGAGGTCCTCAGTTGAACAGGTAATGCTGTTCTTGTCGTGTTATCTATCAGTGGGGTCCTCAGTTGTATAGGTAATGTCGGTCTTATAGTGCTATACACATCTATCAGTGAAGTCCTCAGTTGTATTAGTAATGCTGGTCTTGTAGTGTTATACACATGTATCAGTGATGTCCTCAGTTGTATAGGTAATGATGGACTGGTAGTGTTTACACATCTAGTGAGGCCCTCAGTTGTATAGGTAATGATGGTCTTGTAGTATATACCCCTGCACCTCTATCAGTGAGGTCCTCAGCTGTATAGGTAATGATGATCTTGTAGTATATACCCCTGCACCTCTGTCAGTGAGGTCCTCAGTTGTATAGGTAATGATGATCTTGTAGTATATACCTCTGACAGTGAGGTCCTCAGTTGTATAGGTAATGTCGGTCTTGCAGTGCTATGCACATCTATCAGTGAGGTCCTCGGTTGTATAGGTAATGCTGGTCTTGTAGTACATACCCCTGCACCTCTGTCAGTGAGGTCCTCAGTTGTATAGGTAATGATGATCTTGTAGTATATACCTCTGTCAGTGAGGTCCTCAGTTGTATAGGTAATGTCGGTCTTGCAGTGCTATATACATCTATCAGTGAGGTCCTTCGTTGTATAGGTAATGCTGGTCTTGTAGTATATACCCCTGCACCTCTATCAGTGAGGTCTTCAATTGTATAGGTAATGATGGTCTTGTAGTATATACCCCTGCACCTCCATCAGTGAGGTTCTCAGTTCTATAGGTAATGATGGTCTTGTAGTATATACCCTTGCACCTCTATCAGTGAGGTCCTCAGTTGTATAGATAATGTCGGTCTTGCACATCTATCAGCGAGGTCCTCGGTTGTATTGGTAATGCTGGTCTTTTAGTGTTATACAGATGCATCAGTGAGGTCCTCAGTTGTATAGGTAATGCTGGTCTGATAGTGTTATATACCTCTACTGTAATCTGCTGGCCCGATTTCTCCAGTGTGGCAGCACTATAAAAATGGCGGCATTAGGTCTGCTCTGTCACCTGCAGGCACCATCGCTGATATAGCTGACGACAAATACATGCTCTCTCTTATACACATCTACAAGAGAGGTCCTCAATTGTATAGGTAATGATGGTCTTCCAGTATATACACAAGACCATCATCTAAGAGTGAGGTCCTCAGTTTTATAGGTAATGGTGGTCTTGTAGAATATACACATCTATCAGTGAGGTCCTCGGTTGTATAGGGAATGCTGGTCTGATAATGTTATACACATCTACCAGTGAGGTCCTCAGTTGTATAGGTAATGATGGACTGGTAATGTTATACACCTCTATCAGTGGGGTCCTCAGTTGTATAGGTAATGCCGGTCTTGCAGTGCTATACACATCTATCAGTGAGGCCCTCAGTTGTATAGATAATGCTGGTCTTGTAGTGCTATACACATCTATCAATGAGGTCCTCAGTTGTATAGGTAATGCTGATCTTGTAGTGCTATACACATCTATCAGTGAGGTCCTCAGTTGTATAGGTAATGCTGGTCTTGTAGTGCTAAACACATCTATCAGTGAGGTCCTCAGTTGTATAGGTAATGCTGGTCTTGTAGTGTAATTTTAATACACATCTACCAGTGAGGTCCTCAGTTGTATAGGTAATGATGGACTGGTAATGTTGTACACCTCTATCAGTGAGGTTCTCGGTTGTATAGGTATTGCCGGTCTTGTAGTGCTACACACATCTATCAGTGAAGTCCTCAGTTTTTTCGGTAATGCTGGTCTTGTAGTGTAATTTTAATGCACATCTATCATTGAGGTCCTCAGTTGTATAGGTAATGATGGACTGGTAGTGTTATACGACATCGACTACTTCGACAAGCTCTATGCGCCCTCTTGGTACTTTTGGTTAGTGGAATTGAACAGTTAATCTCATTGATGAGTTGTGTGCAGCTTCTTCTAGCTACATCATATCAGAGTGCGTGGTACACAGTCAACAATTTCTCAATATGTCACAATTCATTCTTACTGGCGGGGTGCCATCTCGAGAAACCGCCTACTGTTTAACACATGCTCTGATGGGATGCAGCTAGAAGCAGCTGCACCCAACCCACCAATGAGATTAACTGTTCAATTCCACTAGCCAAACGTGGCAAGGGGGCGTATAGAGCTTGTCGAAGTAGCCGACTTTGCTCGAAAAGATGGAGGCGAGGGTCTGTGGTTCTAGATGGTTGGAGACGCATGCTGGCCGATTTCCGGCAAATATAATTGCAAATCATCACTATATTTCAAGTTCTGTTTTCACATATTTATTGACGAAAAAACTCGATCAATATTCCAGTTTTCTCTTCAACAAACAAAAGTTGTTTTTACCTCTATGTAAGAAACTCTTTTTCTTTCCGCTAACAGATATCCAATGGTGGACGTATTCTTAGCTTTGGTTAACGTTTTATCTTTTGTCAGCAATAGGGCCTATAGATGAGACTGGATAATTTTGTGATATCTCTGCCTATTATAATGGTATAGTTATACCGATACCGTATACTCATTCATTCACGCAAGCATCATATATGCAAGTAATTTGGTCACGATGCATGCAGCTATAGGCGAGACACTCGAGATCCTCGCTATGTCCTTTGCCATCGAAAAAGGGGGATACGGTGGTCACTCACGGAAAATTTATAAAATTCAGATCATTTTCGGCGAATTTTTGGAGCATTTGAAACTAAATAGCATCTATAGTAAGTTTTAGGGGAGGATCCAGTGAAAATCAAAGGGTGTCCAACGTCGTCCATTTACTATCAGCGCGACATACCAGGAGAGACCGGGGGCATGTTCCTCGGAAATTTTTGAAATATTAGGCTTCTCTTAACGCATTTCAGAGGCATTATCAGAGGGAATCTTTGCGAAAGGTTTCACTCTTTTCCTTCTGAAAAAAAACCCCATCCCTCAAAATTTTACAAGATTAAGATGCAGTACGTTTCTTCAGAATTTATAGTGTCCGACGTATAGTGACGTCTTCTTCACCTAATCGAATACAGACCACTCGTTTTGATGTTGTTGAACAAATCGCTTAACAACGTCTTCTGGGTCCAACAACAGAGCCTCTTTCTCTCCCATCCTATTCAGCATCTTCATGCACGTACGGTAAATGTTCGCTCACTAAAGATCTTCCAAACTTCCAGCCTTGATCATCTTGTTCAGGAGTCAATTAAGCAACCGTCGACGAAGATCAGTACATTGATGAATATAATGGAGATTTCCCTGACAAGGTGTTCTTGTTTTCCCTCGATTGTTAATTTTTCTTGACAAATTATTAGGGGGCTATAGCCCCCCCCCCCCCCCCCCCGTTCCGCCGTCTCTGAGAATAAAGGCAAAACATTTTTTTAATGTGCATATATCTATCCGAGAGGTCTTCCGTTGTGTAGCTAAATGATAGTCTTCTATACATGGTTGAATGCTATTCGGTAATTTTGAAGCACTGGTCGAGTTTAGTTGTTGATAATTTTAGAAATGTGGGAAATTTCCCGTAGTGAATGGAATTTGGAAAAATCTGGAATTTGGTTGGAACAGATGGGTCTCAACCCACGGTTCATTTATTCCAGGTCAGCGGGTAAAAATCTGTCAATTTGTCACCCCATATTTGTTATCAACGAATCTGAAGAACGACTATTCCTAGAAGCACTAAACTGACATTGGGACATTGTCATAGTGCACGTCCGTCCATCCGGGTCGCCAGGTCAAACTTTGCCAATTTGTCATCATTGCTTGTCCCTTAACCACGACCCTTTTAAATACCCTAAGGCCGAGGGGCTCGCAGAACTTTGCGCGATTCTTGTTAATTTTAAATCACAAATGTATACTCAGTACTGCTATACGCTGTTTTAAGTTAACATTTTGTTGTTTAATTTGCACAATTTCTAGATCTCTAACATATCATGGAAATGAATGATAACAATGAAACTGTTAATACTTTGATATCCTGATTCTGCATACACATGTACGAGGTGGAGGGGGGGGGGAGGGGAGGGGGCGGCATTACGTAGCATACAGGGGGTAGCAGGTGTCAAAAATCCCAAGTTTTCAGCGTCCAGTTGTACCGGTCCTTTTTAGATGCTCCCTGATGTCAAATCTTTTGATTTCGAGGTCTTTCCATTACGGATGCGGAAATTCTGTATGGACAGCGGCTGAATTATGAATGTCGGATCTGACGCTTACATCATGCCAGGTCCTCGGTTTTATATGTAATGATGGTACACTTGTCAAGTCCTCACTCATACGGGAAGGAGTCCAGGTCCTCGATAACATGGTAAATTGCACGAGGTCCTCGGTTTTATACTGAACTGTGTCATCCTGAGAAGTCCTCACAAGTATAGGAACGGGTTTATAGGTCCTCGCTTTTTTATTCATGTCTGCAGGACAAGCCAACTAGGAAAATATCCCCTAGAGGCCCAGAAGAATATAATACGGTGACTGGCTTTTGCTTACGCTGGCATTTAAGTAAAGTCCTCGGAAGTGGGGTTTGTAGTCATGGTCCTCGGTACAGGCTTAATGCACGTATGTGTGGACACGTGTCTGCATGCGTGTGTGTGTGTGCTTGTGTGTGTAGGCGTGTGTGTGAGTGTGCGTGCATGTGCGTGTGTATGTGTATGTGTATGTATGCCTCTGTGTGTGTGTATGTGTGTGCTTGCGAGTGTGTGTACGCGTGTGTGTGTATGCGTGTGTGTGTGTGTGTGCGCGCGTGTGTATGAGCCTGTGTGTATGTGTGCATTGCCTCTGTGTGTATGTGTGTATGAGTGTATGCGTCTGTGTGTATGCGTGTGTGTGTGTATGCAACCTCCACCACCACCACCATCACCACTACCACCACCACACACCACCACACACCACCACTACCACCACCACCACAGGGCGTTGACGCCCGTCAGCTCCACCACCACCACCACCACCACCACCACACACCACCACACCGCCACACCACCACCACGACCACCACCACTGCGCACACATACCTGGTGCACCCTGTACCCTATAGCCCGTAGGGCATATGGTACACCAGGGTGTGGGTGCGATCGGAGCTCTTGGAGCTCAAAGCGTGTGGAGCTCAGAGCTCGGAAGTGACATTTGCATATGAACTCTGTGAGGTCACTTCCACTTCCGTTCACGCGACCCGAACTGACCTTTGACCCCTGCGCGCCATTTTTGTCCGGTATTGTTAGCGCGCGCAGGGGTCAAAGGTCAGTTCGGGTCACGTGAACGGAAGCGGAAGTGACATCACAGAGGTCATATGCAAATGTCACTTCCGAGCTCTGAGCTCCACACGCTTTGAGCTCCAAGAGCTCCGATCGCACCCACACCCTGGTGTACCCTATGCCCTACGGGCTATAGGGTACAGGGTGCACCAGGTATGTGTGCCCAGTGGTGGTGGTCGTGGTGGTAGTGTGGTGGTGTAGTGGTGTGTGGTGGTGGTGGTGGTGATGGCGCTGACGGGCGTCAACGCCCGGTGGTGGTGGTGGTGGTAGTGGTGGTGTGTGGTGGTGTGTGGTGGTGGTAGTGGTGATGGTGGTGGTGGTGGTGGTTGCATACACACACATACGCATACACACAGACGCATACACGCATACACACATACACACAGACGCAATGCACACATACACACAGACTCATACACACGCGCACACACGCTTGCATACACGCATACACGCACACACGCATACACACACACACACACACGCACACACAGACGCATGCACACATGCATACACAGACACACACACGCACACTCACACGCACATACACCAAGACACACACGCATACACACAGGCGCATACACACACATACAAGCTGGACACACACACATAAACACACATGCGTACACGCAAGCATACACACACACACAGACGTATACACACATGCATACACACACAATACGACTATTCACATGCAGGACATGAGAGCTTCTGGGCATGGACCTGATAGAAGTCCGGAATGGTGGAACATTCGTAAACATCCGGGCACTTTTACATCCGGGGACTTTTACATCCGGGTACATCCGGGTTCTTGTACATCCGGGCTCTTGTCAATGACTTCCGCGCCTACATCCGGGTACTTCTATCCGGGTCCTTTAGCTGTGTGTTCCATACGGGTACATCGGGGTTTACACCTGAACAGCCGGATAGTTACGGAGGTGACCGAAGAGACACGGAGGTGACCGAAGATGTCACGGAGGTGCCCGAAGAGACACAGAGGTTACCGAAGATGTCACGGAGGTCACCGAAGAGACACGGAGTTGACCGAAGATGTCACGGAGGTCACCGAAGAGACACGGAGGTCACCGAAGAGACACGGAGGTGCCCGAAGAGTCACGGACGTCACCGAAAAGACACGGAGGTGACCGAAGAGACACGGAGGTGCCCGAATAGTCACGGACGTCATCGAAAAGACACGCAGGTGACCGAAGAGACACGGAGGTTGCCGTAAAGACACGAATGTCACGGAAAAACGTATAAAAGTGGGAATTTTTACGGCATTCATCATTTCCAGATCCACAGCCGATATGTTCTCTTGCACAACTTTCCAGAAGCTGTTTACTCGTCTAGATAATTTACGACGCCACGAGGCCTCCACCCACAACGATGCTCGGTATACTTGTACAACCTGCGCACGGTCATTCAATCGGGAGGATCATTTACTGCGCCACGAACACTCATTCCACGAAGGCGCGACGGAACAATGTAACGGTTGTGGTCAACTCTTCAAACGACCCAGTCAGTTAAGACAGCACCAACGTTTGATTCATAGTCCATCACCACGGTATGAGCGACAACTTTCCACTAAGGGTCAGACCTAGTGAAGATGAGCCCGGGGACACGAATGCCACTGGTGATGCGATCACGGAGAGCCCGCCTATACCCCCAGTTCAGAAGAGCCTAGATATCCAGCCGGTCCCTAGCATTACTGTTCCCAGTCATACGCCTGACAACAACGAACATTTTCTAGAAGATGCGGTGGATGTTCCCAGCGATCTCTTACAGGACGCCCATCCGGTGAGTGACATCTATCGGCGCCATTGGCCCATGATACGGCACTGTTTCCACCGTCATCGCCCTATTCAAGATATCTACAATTTCCGACTGACTGGCCTCACCCGTCTACGCAACTACGTGGAAGCCATCTTCAACGACCAAGCTACGTCCTTCAAATTAAATCTGGCGTTTGGTTGGTTATGTACTGCAGCATAAGGAGACAGATCAAGTCCGATAGTTTTACCCGAGCAGTAACATCCGGGTATTTGACCAACCGTTTACCATCATCAACCGGACATCGCTAAAGCCCGTGCTGGACCAAGTGAACCAATTGGATGTCTTGCAATGGGCCTATGAACAGCGCCCCAACACCAAGTGGGTCGTAGAGAGGGTGACCAATGTTACGTTCTTCGTGACCAAATTACGGAATCATTCCATCGGGTCAATGTATTCACCCATGCACTGATAGATACTCAGAATGCACAAACAACTATCTGAGGATATGTTGCCTCAACGGTATCTTGGCCTGCCCGACGATGATTAGAATAAACGGTTCAGAGCGAACATGGCCGAAGATGGAACTTTCTGAAATGGAGACTTCTGATTGGACAAGAATACATCTAACGGACAGGAACGAATATGACAAATGCAAATGGTGGCCTCTGATTGGACAAGAGTCTTCTTGAATTGTAAATATACCCAACGCGGCTCTCCCAGCGTGGGTATGATGTAACATTGGGGAGAAGAAACTATATGAAAAAACTTCTTGTTGTTGTTCTCTCATGGCTCATCCTTGTTGTTGTTGTTGTACTCTCTCCGGTCTGTTAAGGCATAGCGACGGACGTCAATGCATTTCGAAGAATGAGTGACAATTCTATGGAATATCTAGAAAATCAGAGCTTCTGAGCTATTTCACCAAGGCGTTGAATCATTGAGCTTGGTCTTGGCGGCCGTTGCTACAAGATGACACCTCACACGACGCATTCGGACCAAGGATGGTCCATCTCTACACCAAATACCTTCCTTCACTGCCCAAAAATACCCGCTTTCGCTACTACTCTTACTGATGACGTCACCAATGACGTCACAGATGCTGCGGACATGCCACAAATCGGGGTGTACACCCCGAGAGTTACAACATGACACCTCCTACGACGCATTCGGACCAAGTATGGTCCATCTCTACCCCAAATACCTTCCTTCACTGCCCCAAAATGCCCACTTTCGCTACTACTCGTACTGATGACGTCAACAATGACGTCAGAGATGACGTGAACATCCCTCAAAACGGGATGTGCCCCCGAGAGCTACAAGATGACACCTCCCACGACGCATTCGGACCAAGGATGGTCCCTCTCTACCCCAAATACCTTCCTTCACTGCCCTAAAATGCCCACTTTCGCTACTACTCGTACTGATGACGTCACCGATGACGTCACAGGTGACGCGGACATCCCTCAAATCGGGATGTACACCCCGAAAGCTACAACATGACACTTCCCTAGACACATTCGGACCAAAGATGGTCCCTCTCTACCCCAAATACCTTCCTTCACTGCCCCAAAATGCCCACTTTCGCTACTACTCGTACTGATGACGTCACCGATGACGTCACAGGTGACGTGGGCAGCCCTCAAATCGGGGTCTACACCCCAAGAGCTACAAGATGACACCGACCACAACGCATTCGGACCAAGGATGGTCCCTCTCTACCCCAAATATCATCATTCAGTGCCCTAAAATGCCCACTTTCGCTACTACTCGTACTGATGACGTCACCGATGAAGTCACAGGTGACGTGGCAGCCCTCAAATCGGGGTCTACACCCCGAGAGCTACAAGATGACACCTTCCAGGACGCATTCGGACCAAGGATGGTCCATCTCGACCCCAAATACCTTCCTGTACTGCCCCAAAATGGCCACTTTATTTACTACAACCAACTGCGCATGCGCAGATTGACGCGACTTGCACTTAAAACACACCATTCTGACTCTAACCCACACAAGCTTCACTTTGACACCTTCCACGACCCATTCGGACCCATAGCGGTCCATCTCTACCCCAAACACACACCCACATACCCCCCAAAATGCCCGCTTTCTATACTACGGCCAGACTGCGCATGCGCAGACTATTGAACACGGATGAACCGTTAGTCCAGTCGGATGCTCCTCCACGAGAGCTTCAAAATAAGACCTCATACGACATCATAGGATCATTAGGGGCTCACCTAGACCCCAAAACGTCCACCCCGTATGGGCCTATACCCCCATAGCCGTGCAGTATAGGCCTATGGGCCTACCCAGGCCTCGGTGAACTTTTCCAAAAATTTCACCGTTTCGCTCCGGGACCCTTCCCATCGTGTTCTAAATGACGATACGTGAAAAACAAATCCAAACAGCCCATATCACAATGAACGTGTGTGAATTTCCAAGGTTGAACCTATACCCCCATATAGCCAGTATGGGACTATATGGGCTATATGGTACTTTTCCAAAAATTTCACCGTTGCGCTCCGAGACCCTTCCCATCGTATTCTAAATGACTAGACGTGAAAAACAAATCCAAGCAACCCATATCACAATGAACGTGTGTGAATTTCCCAGGTTGAACCTATACCCCCATATAGCCAGCCTATAGGCCTATATACAGGCCTACCCGGTACTTTCCCCAAAAATTTCACCGATTCGCTCCGGGACCCTTCCCATTGTCATTTTCTTGGCGAGACGAGAAAAACGAGACCCCACAAGCCATAGTAAAGCCCACAAAAAAATTTGACCACCCCTCCCCCATACAGGCATTTTCCCTTATATTGTATAATACAGACCCCTATTGTAGGGGTAAAGTCCGAGTTCCGCTTTTTATATTTTCGGAAAACAATCCTAATTTTACATGCACCCACCCCACTGACTGGATAGGCAGGCCCCAATAAGCCCGGGGACCGATATTAGCCCTTTCGGCTAGAGTTGATAGGTGTTTTCCCCTATTTTAGGGGTAAAGTCCGTATTCCGCTTTTTATAGTTTCGGGAAAAAATCCTAATTTTACATGCATCCACCCCATTGACTGGATAGGCAGGCCCCGATAAGTCCGGGACCGATATTAGCCCTTTTGGTTAGGGTTGATAGGTGTTTTCCCCTATTTTAGGGGTAAAGTCCGTATTCCGCTTTTTATAGTTTCGGGAAACAATCCTAATTTTACATGCACCCACCACATTGACTTGATAGGCAGGTCCCAATAAGACCGGGGGCCGATATTAGCCCTTTTGGCTAGGGTTGATAGGTGTTTTCCCCTATTTTAGGGGTAAAGTCCGTGTTCCGCTTTTTATAGTTTCGGGAAAAATCCTAATTTTACATGCACCCACCCATGACCGGATGCCCCTTCACGAATGCTTCACTTTGATACCTCACTCGACCCAATCGGACCATGTAGCGTATTTGAAGTATGGGGACTACTTTTTCTCCGCGGAAGCTTTCTTCCGCGACCGCATTACCGCATCACCGCGGAAGAATACATGCCCAGGGGCCCTTTGCCGGAACTATAGTGATCCGGAGTTACCTCCCCCTAGATCGGAACTCTTCTGTGCTGGAGGTAGTTTTTGGTCTCTTGTGCCTTGATCACGTGATCGCCACGTGACCTTGACCTCCTCAAATCTTCCCCGGGGGAACAAATAAGTAGGTCAAGTTGACCTTAAATAGCCTTTCTATACTACTAAGATCGCCGATGTGAAAGCTATAGGTAATTTAATTTGACCTTTCCTTTGAAAATAAATCTATAGAAGATGTATGTACACAAATGGAGCAACCGTGCAAAAATTGTGGAACTAACCAGAAATTGACGTCCACCAGAGATAACGAGGGAAACGGTTGACTAGGTCATTAATCACGCTCGAATGGTGAAATGTCACCGAATGTCGATCGAGTTCCCAGCCTGTCGGTTCACACGGCACACGGCTATGGCGTTCATGATGCAGAACAATTTCTCAACTCAGGCGAAGATACATGAGGGCTAACCAGGCACATAATAGGAAGCTCATTTGTGTTGGGCAATTTTATTCCTTGATATTGTAGAAATTGTAGGAAGGTACTAGTTAATTAGATAATGTATATGGGTCTAAATAAAAAAGTTTCAATCTTCGCAAACCTTTTAGGGAGCTACATACATAATGCCAGAACAGATTCCATATCAGCACAGACCTATCTATTATAATCTCTATTGAGGGTGGATACATTTTCACCACATCGAACATGGGCCTTGCAGATTAGAGTTGCACTGCTCGAATTTAATGAGGACATCGAATTTGGCGTGAACACATTTTGACCTTTGATCAATATAGTTAATTAAAAAAAGTAAGCCATCTTTCAGCTGAGCAGTGCAACACTTTTAGTCACAATGTGAACGCGTTCTTTATTTTATTTTTTTACAACTGTTGTGTCACTTTAGAGCACTCGAGTAATCTTCCTATGCGAGGAATTAAATTAGATCCCAAAGCCCCAATTTCATCGTTGTATCGTCAGGTGCACAGATAAACAGATTTTTTTAAATGCATTTTTTTACAATGTTTTCAGACCATAGAACTAAAAAATACTTAAACCAAGTATTTAAGAAAAAACAAAAAAACCCGCTAAAACTCCCCATTCCAAATAACCTAACAAATATCCGTTTCCCTGTGTATGGCCGTAAGCGAAAATTCTTTGGGCACCTTAGTGATCTATTTTACGTACTGGGAAACCCCTTGAAATAATTTGGAGCACCTAAGTTATCTATGGCATTCAGGATAATTTCGAGCTCAAAGCGCTGTTAATGAGAAAAAAATACCGTAATGTAAAACAGCTTACTCTTCTGCACATGCGTTTCTTGCATGGAGATGAATTGGAGCACTGAAGTCATCTCCTGTTGTAAAATTGGTCAAACTTCAGTATGTTTTTTTTATTTTTGTTTTATTTTCAGAGTTTCAGACATGGATTCTCTCATGTTCAAATAGCATAGCTGTCCCAAATTATTTCAAGGCCATTAACTGTACCTGGCCTGGGGGAGGGGGCAAGATGACCCCCCTACCAAACTTTCTGTGCTATCTCCGGAACGACTAAAAACGGAGAGCTGAAACTCCGTGACTTTATAGTTTATCATATTGGGGTCATTTTGAGCCTATTTGCATAACCTCCCGAGTAGAGGATCATGGGTGAATTCAAGATGGCGGCCACGTGGGGTACCAGAAAAGTGATTGTTTTTCGTCATATTTCTTCGAAATTTCTCCTTTTCCGCGATGAAAAGTGGGCAAAAACTATTTTATTTCATCACATTAATATTTACTAATTTATCATGCAGTTTTTGCGGAGCAATTGCATAATCAAAAAAATCAACGGAAGGCTCTGACCGAAAAATCCACGACCAAAAAATGCCGTCACTGTAACGTCATCTAAACAGTCATCTTTGGATTTTTTTACATTTTCTGGTGAAGAGCTTTGATCCACGGTGTAGTAAGTTTCTTCTCCTAGCTGAAGGGTAAAAATAATTAAGGGGGGGCATTTGGCTCCCCCCCAGGCCAGGACAGGTCCCAAAAAGCCCAGGCCAGATAGGTTTAAAGGGAATGGGATCCAAAGTATCCCGAAGGCACTTCAACGCACACATAGAATGTTCTGAAATGATCCTCAAAACTATTATTTCATGTAGATGTAGATGACATAGGTTCGCGCCAGCTGACTCCAAATTTATTCTATTGAATGGCGATGACTCTGGTGTCCCAAATGTCTCACAAAGGTTTCGCATACGTATGTATGATTCTATGTGAGTAGTAGTGAAAGGACGAATTCTTACCTATCGACCTAAAAAATGTGCATATTATGGAGGTCACGTGGAGGTCACATTGAGGTCAAGTTCACTATAGTTCCGGCAAAAGGGGATGTATCCCTCTGCGGTGAGGCGGTCAAGTCTGGCGGTGGTGCGGTCACTTCCGGGATGAAGCCTCCGCGGACAGAAAGTAGTCCCATGTCAAGAGCTGGGATTTCTAGGAATGGGCGGTGGATGGATAACTTTATTGAAGTGTAATACAACATACAGTAGCTGGTGGCTAGTCAATCCGACCTGTGCGGGAATCGTGCAGGAGTACGGCGCTGGTGACCCGTGACAAAGCTCAATACACGAGGGTCGCTCCGTATTTCCACGAAGAAAATACATAAATACATGGGAAGTAAGATTTATAGTAACAAAGATAACCTATAGGTGTTGTACGATGTTATTATTACGAGTCCATGATCATTGCGACCACAGGGTCGAGCGTGTCGTGTCCAGTACGTATGTCTCCGCAAACTGTAAACAAACAAAATGGCGGCG
>JAVTVY010056737.1:0-31139 GCA_036873755.1 Hanleya hanleyi | reverse complement strand
AAAATCCGTATTATAAATTTATCTGAATACCTGTGATATTTCAGAGTATTCCAAAACCAGCATAGCTGACAGTTATAACGTCGGACAAAGGAAAGACACAAATCTCATCGCCTATAAAGCGTATGTTGATTTCCCACACCTAAACGAACTAGGGGATTCGAGATGAAAAGAGCCGTATTATAAATTTATCTGAATACCTGTGATATTTCAGCTACAAAATCTATGTTCTTCCATAGAATAATGAGAGATTAAATGCTTGGACCTATGGCTATTGAAATGTAAACCAGCGAATAGGATTTACAGATATACAGAGGAAAACGCTGTCCATCATGAGAATTTCATTATCGTTCGTGGGATTTTAGCCCAACAAGCCAAAAGGATATGAGCATTTGGCTCGTTCTATATTCTGATAAATGGAGACAGATCAGCTACCCAACCATGCAGGCGCTCGACACTAGAAACCCAGAAATACAGCGAAAATGGCGAAATTGTATTGAAAGAAGTACAGATGTCGATCAAGTTTATCGATGGAGATGATTAAAATAATATATATTACACATACTATCAAGTGATTTCGATTGGATTACAAATTTTGCTATAGAATCTGTGACGTTATATCAATGCAATATGAATTTGTTTGAAAAATTACTTCATATCAAGCATGTCGACCAGGAAGTTGGAATTTTCCAGTCATAATTGCCGTATACGTATAGCGTAAACTTACTTGTACATATTTTGCCGATTTATTGCGACGCACAGTGCGCTTTACTGTCAGCTTTTCAACTTTTCATTGAAAAAAGAAACACAAATTTGCAAATGACGGACGGATTTAACGATTCTCTCTCTAGTGCTTTCGCCAAGGTCCGCGCGCCCCGCATCTATCCTTATATAAGACAATGCCGGGCTGGCTAGCTCAGAGTATTCTAAAACCAGCATAGCAGACAGTTGTAGCGTCGGACAAAGGAAAGAAACAAATCTCATCGCCTATAAAGCGTATGTTGATTTCCCACACCTAAACGGTGCGTTGATCAGTTCCTTCACCTATAAAGTGAATACTGAACGAAAAGACATATCCGGCGTTGAATGGTTCTGTTCACCTATAAAGTGAATACTGAACGAAATCACCTAGACGGTGCATGCCCACCTACCATAAATTGGTGCAGGCTCTGATATTATGCAGATGCATTAAACTTTAATATATCGAATGAGACACCTATATCGTGCGTGCCCACCTACCATAAATTGGTGCAGGCTCTATTAATATGCAGATGCTGTCAACTTTATTATACGGTACCAAATGAGACAACTTCACGAAACATGCATGCCCACCTACCATGACTTTAAAAAATTGGTGCAGGCTTTAATTCTGTCACCGAAACGGTACATTCCAGTTCAAATTCTGATAGTCAAGGAAAAGGTTCCTGCAAATATGTATGTGCAAAGAATTATTCTACCATTATACTAAACCGCACCCCCTGATGAGAACCCGCGGATATCACAATGATATAAAGAGGTTCGAAACACTGAATGCAGAATTACTGAAATCACATATTTATGAAATCACATTTTTCGTCACACGTTCTAGCGTTCGTCTGTCTGCATGGTGTCGGGTTGATCTGTCTCCAGCAACGGTTATGTTAACTACGTACACTCCTAAAAGGAGTTTCGTGTTAGATACTGATTTAGTACTAAGAGACGATGAGATTCCAGAAATATGCGATGAACCAACCTAAAAGATGTTTGGCGGTTTTACATACAGCTTTAGTACTAAGTAGACGACGAGATTCCAGGAATATATACAACATAAGATAATATGCCGATACAATACACCTAAAAGATGTTTGGCGGTTTTACATACAGCTTTAGTACTAAGTAGACGACGAGATTCCAGGAATATATACAACATAAGATAATATGCCGATACAATGTTCCAGTTTTACGATCCTAATATCGTGAATCAGGCAAAGCTCCGGGAGGCTGTAGGTGTGTTTACGGTCAACACTATTACACAATACTTCATCATTTTATCTTCCTTCATGTCCTTAAACTCAAGTTTATTCTGACGTTATGCAAGTGAGAGTTCGAAATGATTATCAAAATGGCCGACATAAACTGTCAATCACATTGATTGTCATATTTTGGCAATACCGGAAGAGGACATTTTTTGTTTATATCACTTTGTAGAGTGAATGCCAATAACCAGCATTTAGAGTGAATGCCAATAACCAGCATTCACAGAGACAGGATGGTACCAGAACACAAATGGCATCATGTTCGCATCTAACTGACTTTGAACTAACCAACATATATCCATAGAAAATGGTGCAAATTAAAGGAGTGTGGAAACTTTTAATCCCGATATAGTTCAATTCCTTGATCGAGAGACTTTGGTCGAGGTCAACCCTATTTAACACAGTGTCAGACCGCCGTCTTCCTCCGTTGTCGGACATGCATACCTTCCCCAAATTAATCCTTTATTTGCAATAGATGGAAGTGTGTGAGAACAAAACCAGCCATTATGGGTCCAACTGAGTGGTACTGCATACAAAAATCAACCAATCAAAGAGAACGTCATACACATCCCTAAAGCATGTGTGCTGTCTGTCATTTTGACATGAATGATTTGAAGTAAAACCTGTCAGCGATAAACAAATCTCCTAACCAGATAGTAGAACAAGATTAAATGACGTGTAACATAAACCATTGTTATCACATATTGCTTTGTCAAATGAATGAGTCTCACGCCAAATCCTTTCTAATCAGTGTCATATGAAACATAGAGATGAGATATTGCCATATTAAGGTGGAGACAAAGGGGGGATAACTATTCTTATATTTAGGTGGAGACAAGTCCTAATATGGGCACATCAATAGTGAGAAATTCAATTTAACATGAAAACTAATCTTTGGAATATTTAAAGTTCATTTTTAAAACAAAGATGCTAAATTTTATTTGAATATTAAAATATTTGTGGAACTGGATGACAGAGCTGTCAAATTTGGTGGAAAAAATCAGTAATTACTAAAACTACTTTCCAATGCTCAAAAACAAAACAGAAAAGGCAACTGCATGAACACAGTGCGCGATGTGACGTCAAAGAGAGAGCGTGGTGATGCCATCAGCCAAGTCACATTAGAATGTTACTACTTTAAACAAGGGTTATGTGTAACCCGGCAGCTCGCCTTTCGGGTATTGTCAATAACATGCAGCTTCGCATAAAGATCGAGCCTTTCAGGATGCACATCACTGGCAATGACCATACATATTGCAATAAAAATTTGACTTCTTTATCAGTGATGTTGAAGTTGGATTGAAAGATGAACTATATTATAAAACTTGAAATAAAGATTGCCTTTTTTCCAAAAGTAAGCATGTCATTATGAATACATGTACAATTGAAATTTGGTCTGAGATGTGGGTGTGAAATGCCTGGACAAATATGGTTCATACAAAAGCTTTAGGTTAAATCATGATGTGGAAAGGGATTCGATACCAAAATTGAAGGAAATCGTGTCCTTCATTAAAGGCGACACAAAATTCCAAACCACCAGGGGCTCGGTACTGCGTGATTCCCCACGCCGGTTATTTAATATTGTACTTCTGAAATAAAATAATGTCATTAAACTATAGGAATTACTATAAAGGAATATATTATAGTTGATTTGGCGTGTTTGTGTATATACAATGTACACTGCATCTCCTACCTAATAGGTTAGTATCACATATAAGAGATATAAATTAGAAATTGAAATATGAGGGTATGGGGTCGGGCGAAGTGTAAGTTAGGAGATAGAGGGTGGGCATCGGTGCCCCAGGGGTGGGGACATGCTCCCCGAGGGTAGTGAATGGGTTGAATAAGTGTAACATGATGTAAGCTCCTGGACTATACGAAGCTTAGCTTAGGAGACTTAACCCGACACTGACACCAACACTGACACTTCCCCCCTCTCTCTCCCAATACCTCGCCTTCTTAGTATACAGCGAGCTAAAAATGTAGCCAACAGTCAGTCAGCAATCTTTAGGGCTCCTAATTCCAATAACATGGCAGCTGGAAATATACGTATTAAATCCATCTCAAAATGTATTCATCAATATTTCTATTTTAACGATTACATCCTGAACCATCCCCGCCCCCCCACCAATGGCCAAAATGATATAGGTCTAACCTCACCGTTCATTAATGAAGGCTCAAATACACAGGCTTATGGTAGGAGAAGTAGCTTTCTAGGACAGCAGATGTCACTTTTGTAGTTGGCACATTGGTGTAGATGTCATCCAAACCGGTTTGATAATCTGTTGTTGGTGTTGTTATCGTTTGTCTCAGGTTTGGGAAAAGAATAACACTCTTTTTCTGAAGGTCCACATTGAAATCGCCCATAATGACTACTGGAGTCCGAGTGGAAGGAGGAAACTTCTGTGCAATCTGTCTATCTAACTGTCTCATGGCAGTACACAGACTTGGCATAGTTGTTTTGGGCGAAGAGTATAGACCAATTAGAATTACATCTGGGGACGAGGGGACAATATTTCTCAACAAAAATAGGACATGTTGAATAGCTGTGCCTTCATTATCAGCTACTCTGACTTCGGATATACAGTCTGGGTCAATATGGAAGCGTGAATAAACGACAATTCCATAAGGAGATCTGTGTTTTCCCTGGACAGGCCAGTCAAAACGGTAGATATGATGACCATCCAGTCCATAATATGGACTCTTATCCAAACGGCTTTCAGAGAATATACAGATGTCAGCAGAAGCATAGTTGATGTCCGCAATGATGTCTGGGTAATGTTTATGCAGGGATTGGACATTGTGGTACAGTAACTTAAAACCGTCAATGGTGTACAGGGGAGACAGGCATGACTGGAAAACCATGTCTCGACGCAATCTCTCCATTTCGGAATGGACTGTCTTGCTCACAGATATTCCTCTTTCATTCAAGTTGCGTATATACAATTTCTGGATGTTTGTTACACGGCTTAATGTGACATAATGGGCATGTGGAAAGGATCTTCCAGATAAATCAACCACAGCAGACTGTAAAGTGTCTCCCTGGCAGCGATGTGCTGTCTTGGCCGATGCTGGTCGAAGTGGAAATTGAGACCTGAGAACTTGAACATTTTTGTATCTGCCAACGTGAAACTGTCGTTTAATTCTACAAATGGGTGTCCAGTTGTTTTTAATCCCATGTCTGTACAGGTGCCTGCTTGTATGTCTCAAGTTTTGACCAATAGTAGTTTCCTCAATGCTCAGCCAAATGTACGTCACCTTGCTGTCAGCTGAAGCAGCCATGACTGTTCCAGAGACTCCGTTTGACAGTCCATCAGCTACATCAATGTTAGTGGAAATTTCAACTGTAAGTGCAATTGCTGTTTGTAGTACTTTGTTAAGACCCATAGTTTTTGTTGAGTTTAATGGAATGCTCTTTTTAACTTTCTCCTTGACTTCATCTGTCACATCTCCTAAAACAGTATCCCAAGCTAATGCCGTAATCCTGCTGGACTCATCTGACAGAGAGTATACCAAATTATTATGACTGTCGACTTTGTCATTCGTCAGAAAGATATGTGTTTCTGCGATGGGATACTCTTTTTCCATAGTCTGTAGATGTAAAAGTCTACCGTTCAAGAGGGTTATATCCCCTGGTGTCTGTTTGCCTACACGGAGTCGGTTAAGGAGTTCAGCAAAATCAATGTCGTCTTTTTGCCTCATGATCTCATCCAGTTCAAAACAAGAGAAGAGATCCACCCATAAATTGGTGGCCAATGGTCCATACTGTTTGGGAATATTTTGGAATATCCATCCATCAAACACAGGTTTCAGCTGATAGAAGTCGCCTACACAAATCACAGAGATTCCACCAAAAGGGAGGGAACTGATCATGATTTCTTGAAGTCTAAGGTGTATGAAGTTAAACATTTGATGACCCACCATTGATATCTCATCTATAATCAGTAGTTTCACATTCCTGAATTTACACCTTATTGAGTTGAGACGATCTTTGGATAATGGCTTGTAGGAAAATCCTTGATTAGCTGGTATCAGAAAGAGATTGTGAAGTGTGTTACCTTTACATAGGTAAGCTGTTTTTCCAGTACTGGCACCAACAACTATTTTTACTTCATCAGGATTAACACCTGGGTCTTTGTTGAGAAAGCGGAGCATTGACTGATATATGGCATGAATCAGTGCTGTTTTACCAACACCAGCACCACCCGTAATGAACAAATGAAAGCGAGCATTTGGCTTTGTTTTCATCCAATGAAGAATGTGATAGAAAACTTCTTTCTGCTTTTGATTTAACATCTGCACAGAAAACAGATATTGATTTTCTTCCATCAGATTAGAAACAACATCTGTTGCGGATGACTCCATCTGGATACCCATGTGACTGGCAAGATCTACTGATTGATGATCCGTTGCATGAGGCTGAAAAGATGAATAGTCAGCAGCAGGAAAAGTTCCCTCATCCTCATCAGTTCTCTCCACGCTCTGAGTATTCGGAGCAACTTCATTCCACGATTCCTCCAACAAATTGGTTTCCACTGTCTGCAAATCATCCATAGCACTATCAAGTGTCTTATTGGAATGATATTTCACCATATTATCTGCAACACTATTGGTGGATGAAGTAACATGTGAAAATTGCTGTTCGAATGTCACAGAATCACCTTTAATGCTATTTTCATCTCTCCAAGGATGGAATAGAGTGAGGATTTCTCGGAAGTAGTCTTCTTTGTCCTTTTCAGAAGAGAAGCGTACATATCGTAGGACACATGGCTTTAATCTCTTCTTCAAAATGTAACCGTTTCCAAGGCAATACTGCTCTGCTTCAATGGTTGTTGTTTCTTCTATGTCATCCTCAATACTCTTATCTTCGTCCACGCAGTTTCCTGCCCGTTTCCGTACATACCATGATGCATAATCCGCTAAACATGTGTCTTCCAGCTGTGAAGGCCTCTGTGAATAATATTCAAGCAAACCAGCTGCCTCAATATCTGTACACTCATCTTCCATGTTCTTTATCTGTTCGTGAGACTTTAACATAACTGCTCTTTCATCAGGTCTGGATGTGTTGATGAAAATCACATTTCTAGAGGACTTGTGCAATGGCAGTTGCAGGATAAAGTAGACTGCTTCTTGGGCAGAGATTTCTGTGTGGTTCAAAAATTTATTACCTATATGATGGACTTGTTTCCTTAAATCAAAGTTTCCCTCTCTAGCTTCTTGACATGCTCTTGCCAACAGATTGCTCATTCCTCGTTGAGACTTTGCTATTTAGGTTACAATATAAACTGCACAGGAGTATGGGTCCAAAACAAATTGTATGTCCATATTTGCTCTCCAGGACTTTAACATTATGCTGTTGTAATTGTTTGTTCGCAATTCATCAACAGTTCTCTGCAGGAATACTTTGGGGGTATGCAAAGATGACCTAACTGCCAAGACATATTCTTCCTCGGTCATACCAAGAGTTTTAAGGAAGTGCTCAAAAGTCTGGTTCGCTGCTGAAGTTAAGTCAACATTTTTCAATTCTTTGGTAATTTTTTCCCAATTTCTTTTATGCTTTCCAATGTCATCCTGCATACCTGTAGGTAACGGTTCTAGTACCACTGTCTTTGGCATTGGCGGCTGAGGGAAGTTAAACCTGCACACTTTTTTGTTCTTCATCTTACATGTTTTGTGATGTTTGTGAACTTGCAGCTGAAGCAAGTTTGACTGGTCCGATTTTGTACAGGTTACATATCTGTCAATAAATTCGGCAATTTCTTCGTTGTTGTTATTCTCTGTGTTGGGAGCTCCTTCTGTCCAGACAAGCATATGAATATGCGGAGATCCTCGCATCTGAAATTCAACTTTGTAGAAATAGTCCAGGACCCTGTTGATGGGATTAGAAGCATTCAATAGTACTGAGTGGATGATTTTTTGAACTTGGAAATCGAAGTGCCGACAGCATGTAACCGGATCCTTCTTTTTGAGATCTTGCTTTTCGAACCAGGTCAGCCTAGTAATGTTCTCATCCGTGTAACTTTTTTTGTTAACAGACTTCCCCAAAATCTTTAACAGGTGAATCCATCGAGTTTCAGCTGATGCCAAGGAAATGAACCAAGTTGGTAAACCAAGCTGCCTTATTAGAGCAAACAGATCTTTTTTAACATGTTCCCTGTAAGGGGGTGAACCACGGATATGCTTAATGACACGAAAACCCTCATCTCTGTGACAAAGTCTGTCAAGGTCCTCTGAAGATTTTAATTCACCTGCTGTCAACATTGGCTTTCCCTTTGTTTTGCGTAAACAAATGTTTACTTTATCCAGGATATACTTCATTTGTAGCTTTCGAAGTTTGAAAAAGAGGTTTGGAATGTGCATAGCAACACGCCTGTCATGCCTCCTCAATTCTGACTTGCACAACTCACTATAATACAGTTTCACATGATTTCCCTCCTTCACTTGTTTCTCACCACAGTATATGGTTGGAAATGACAAAGCCTCCGCATGTGGATCAGTGAAGACACTAACAGGAGTGTTGCCTTCACCTGGTGCTATGGATATAATATTCCTGTCATTGATGCCCATATCAGGATCATGTAACATGGTATCGAGACTACCAGCAGGCAAATCTTCCAACTCCCGCTCATCCCATTCGTCATCTTCCCCTTCATTAACTTTGTCCACTTCATCTGGTGGTACAGTAGTCGAAACATTCCAGTCCTTGTTAACTGTTACTTCTTCTTTATAGATAATACTATTGTCAACTAGCCATTCAACAGCTTTCAATACCTTATTCGGTCTAATAGATTGATAGTCATAATGATGTTTATAAGATATACGACGCTTTAATTTCAGAGGTATGCATGCAGATTCATCCATGGACCGAGGCAGTAAAGTTTGAGTTGTGTTAACATCCGTTGGAACATTAACTACATTTCCATGCATGCTTATCTGTCCACCTCGTGGCAGCTGATGCAGTTGCATGAATGGAATTCGTGGTGCAATCAGTCTCTCCTCCAACTTTGTCAAGTCCAATTCTGGGGGCTGTTTGGGAAACAAAATACCATTAGCTACTGACAAAGCAGGTACCTTCCCTTTGCTTAAGTTAGCAGCACATGTCAAACAAATCCATTCTTTATCATGTTCACTTTTATATCCTGTAAAACATTGGATCGTCTTCTCTTTTAATTTAACTGATGAGGCCAGTTTCACCGAGTGTCTATACAACATTTGGTGACAGGATGTACATATATATAGTGGTCCTTCTTCTACAGCTTTATGGAACTGTTGAACAAGGACTTGGAGATCTGTATGAACATTGTCATTTTTGATGTTATCAGCACTCCGTGATATATTCATTCCCATGTCTTTATCATTGGTGAGATTCTTCAGATCTGTGTTTTTGTTTCTTTACTTTTTCTTCAAAAGAAATTTCTTGATTCCTCATAGCTTGCTTCTGTAATTTCTCCTTTTCACTATAGCCTTCAGATCGCCTCTGTTTTTTCCTCTTCACTTCCGCCTCGCGACGTTTTTCTTCGTTCCGCATAGCTTGCATCTGTAATCTCTCCTGTTGACTATAGCCTTCAGATCGCCTCTGTTTTTTCCTCTGTGCTTCCTCTTCGCGACGTTTTTCTTCATTCCGCATAGCTTGCATCTGTAATCTCTCCTGTTCACTATAGCCTTCAGATCGCCTGTTTTTTCCTCTTCACTTCCTCCTCACGACGTTTTTCTTCATTCCGCATAGCTTGCATCTGTAATCTCTCCTGTTCACTATAGCCTTCAGATCGCCTCTGTTTTTTCCTCTTCACTTCCTCTTCGCGACGTTTTTCTTCATTCCACATAGCTTGCTTCTGTAATCTCTCCTGTTCACTATAGCCTTCAGATCGCCTGTTTTTTCGCTGTACTTCCTCGTCACAGCGTTTTTCTTGATTCCGCATAGCTTGCTTCTGTAATTTCTCCTGTTCACTATAGCCTTCAGACCGCCTCTGTTTTTTCCTCTGTACTTCCTCGTCTCGACGTTTTTCTTCATTCCGCATAGCTTGCATCTGTAATCTCTCCTGTTCACTATAGCCTTCAGATCGCCTCTGTTTTTTCCTCTGTACTTCCTCGTCTCGACGTTTTTCTTCATTCCTCATAGCTTGCATCTGTAATCTCTCCTGTTCACTATAGCCTTCAGATCGCCTCTGTTTTTTCCGCTGTACTTCCTCGTCACGACGTTTTTCTTGATTCCGCATAGCTTGCTTCTGTAATTTCTCCTGTTCACTATAGCCTTCAGACCGCCTGTGTTTCTTTCTATTCACTTCTCTCTCATGGTAGATGCTATCCTTCCGGCTTATCTGCTTTCTCAATTTGTCTTTTTCTCTCGCAGAATGTATACCATCTAATGCATAAGTTGGTTCACGGTTTAACTGACTTTGCTCTGAGTTCTGCCTGTCTTTGAATTTCCTTCAACAATTCTGGCTCACAAACACTAAGGAGATATTTTTCGGGACATTAGTCATACACAAAACAACATCATAATGATTCTGTTCAGTATGTTGTAGATATATGCAGGATCTTTCGACAGGCGCATCAGCTTGCAACGTTGTAGGTGAATGACACAACCATTTTAAGTCTGTTCCATACTGCGTGTAAACATATATGCTAGTGTTCAAGATACGAGCAGTAACAAATATTTCCACCTCTGTAGCCCAGGTATCCAGCTCACCAATACGACTTTCTTGTATGTAATTGTCAACATCATTGCCAGTTCGTAAACTATGTTTTACCAAGTCTTTATTTTTCTGCATATAGGAGACAGTCATAGCACGGATCAAATCATGCTGATTTTCACTGCCACAAATTACATAAGAAATGGAGCGAAAGAAACAGTTTCCGTCACCTTGAATGGACTTGAGTGATGTTGGTGTTCCTATGTTTTGTGACTGTGTAGAAGTTTGTGACAAACAGTGAAGCTCTGTACAGAGCATGTTGCATTGTTTGATCTGCCAAGCAAAATCCACTGGGATAAAATATTGCTTCGTTGGGTTGCAAGTCGTGCTGCTTAATTCTACGGCCATCTGTTTAGATGATGTCTGGATTGTCCTCATACTTTGGATAGGTACTGCACTAACAGAATGCACACCGGCTGTCATAGACACATCTGTAAGACTAGCGGGACTGACCATTGTCCGTTGTATTAGCACATTTTTATCGTCACCAACAGTTCTGTCGTCAACACATTTATGTGTTTTTAGCTTCTGATGAGAAGAGAAAATCTTTTGACAAATGAGACAGAATCTACATTTGTGATTCATCAGGCGCTTCTCTGATGTGAATTGCAACTTGCAATGAGAACACAAATTCCCCTCAGTCTTTAGTTCCTTACACGTATGACTCTTAAGACGCTGGGAACTTGAAAACAGTTTGTCACAATTTGCACAAATATCACAAGAATGCTGTTGAAATCCTCTTCTAGTTTAATAAGTCTTTCCACACTTTGGACAGGCATAATTATTTCCATTGTAGATGTGACACCCTTTGTTCCCCAGCAAGTAGGATGTATCCACCATTCTGCAACATATCATTAACACACCTTTCAAACATACAATAACACGGATCAAACAAACGTGAGAGGAAGATATGATTCAGTAAATGTAACTAAGATAAGCCAAACCAGTACTAGCAGTTTTACAATGGTGGCACATATTTCAACCATAAATAATGGATGACCAAAAGCAGTATATTTATTTCTCATTAAATTAAAGGAAATCTCTATGGTTATCGGCAGTAATAGTGTTATTATAAATAAAGATTTCTTTGAACACATAACACTTTCTTTCACATGTACGAAAAGAGTACTATCAAATAGCATACTATCATATACATGTAGCATAAGCATTAAAAAATATTTATCGTGGCCATTTTTGGTAGACCCGTCATGTAAGACATCGATCGGCAACACTTCGCGTGCAATATACTTCGCCCTTTTCACTTTTTGGTTGAATGGTTCCCCACAAGTAGTCACCTATTGTATGTGTCTTACATGACATGTCTTAAATTTTTGTTGAAGGGAGTTAAAGGTTGAATGGTAAAAAAGTGGATGAATGAATTAAATGTAATTAAGTCTTTCACCATCATTGTTGTTAAACATAAGGATATAAGAAAACACATGATATTACAAAACCATTAAGGTTATACAAGGACATTAGTGGAGGGTACTCTGTGGTGCAATAAAAGTTGTCGAATGCAACCAAGGACAGTGGTCAATTTGCAATAGAGTAAATCTCAAATTATAGTTTGTGTAAGAATAGATTTGCATTTCAGACATTTTCAGGTCCTGTTTCATTGGTCGAGGGTGTGAGCCCCCAGGTATAAATGGGTTGATTGAGTTACCGACAACAATGTGTTAATTTTGTCCTATATACTGGACCCAATGAGTGAGAGAAAAAAGTGGGTTTTACTTTGTTTTCAGCAAAAAGAAAACTGGGCTTCCAAGAGACTCAAAATTTCCTCAGAGGCTCTGACCTACAGATTAAGCCTGCTCATTAGCAGAAGTGATTATTATCGGTATTAGCAGTAGTAATAAGGGACAATTGGGTTGATTGAAATGGGTGAGAAAATATTTACTTCCTATTACCTACATCCAGTAAAAAGAAGCTGGAAAAGAGAAAAGGAGATTTAATTAATTAAGCATCATAATAATGCAATATTTTACATAACAAACATTAACACGCACCCCAAGTGCATAACAGCTCCTAACTCTGTACTGTTGAATAAGATGAACACTACAATTGACATCCATAGCAGGTTTGAAGTAATCAAAAGTTCGGTGTTGATGTCAGTTCCTGGGCGTGCTCAATAACATCACTTGTGGCACTGGCATTTGGTGTATCAGACACTGTCTCAACACAGCCTTCCCCATACTCCGTGAACAGATCAGAAAGTTCTTGGCTTGAACTTACATTCAAGCTTGTCGTTTTGAGTTCTTTTTGCAACCTTTCAATCCTCTGTTTAAGGGCTCTGTTTTCACGTGCTAGATTTCGAGCATTTTTTTAATACGGCACTGTGCAGTGAGCACTTTAGATTTCATCAGACGAACTCCCTTTTACAGCTGTGTCTTGCCGTCCTCAATATCCGACTCCATGTTGGAAAAAAGTCCAGCTTTGACGTGTGTATTTAATAGTGTGACTCCGTCATCCAAAAGTTTCAAAGCAGAGGTTATACATGTATCCTCAGCTGCCATATCTGTAAAGTAAACTTCGTTTGTATCTAGCTGGAACAAACGGTAATGCCTCCAATAATTTAATGATGGTTTAAAAACGATTGAATTATTGGAGGCATTACCGTATATGGCTTTGCAAGGTGCAGTTTGAATATCAAAGCAGTAGTAGGAGTAGTTGATTACACTAGAAGTTATCTGTACAGGAGTAGTCCGGACAAAATAGTCTGTACATGGGAATAGATCCTGAAAATGGCAAAGTCCTATAAAGTTCAAAACCTCATGAATATGTAAAAAATTATAATTTAGCCTTGTAAATAGGATATGCACATCTTCAAATCATAGGTAACACATATGTAAAAGTTTCATCAGAATAGAAGCAAAATCTTAAGAGGAGTAGTGCGGAAAAATTGTCTCTACATGGGAATAGATCCTGAAAATGGCAAAGTCCTATAAAGTTCAAAACGTCATAAATATGTAAAATATTATAATTTTGATTACTTCGATTCCAGTATACCCCTCCTAACTTCGTTGTGGGGGGTATAATTATTCTAAGTCCAGCCTAAATAAAAAACATTAACCTTTCAGTTTGAGCCTGACGTGCTAAACATAAAAACTTAACCGGACACAGACACCAACACCAACACCGACACCAACGCCGCCACTTTCCCCCTCTCTCTCCCAATACCTCGCCTACTTCGCATACGGCGAGCTAATAAAAATTTGACTTCTTTGTCAGTGATGTTGAAGTTGGATTGAAAGATGAACTATATTATAAAACTTGAAATAAAGATTACTTTATTTTCCAAAAGTAAGCTTATACATGTCATTATGAATACATGTACAATTGAAATTTGGTCTGAGATGTGGGTGTGAAATGCCTGGACAAATATGGTTCGTGCAAAAGCAAAAGCAAAAGGTTAAATCATGATGACGAATGAGATTCGATACCAAAATTGAAGGAAATGGTGTTCTTCATTAAAGGCGACACAAAATTCCAAACCACAATATTTAATATTGTACTTCTGAAATTAAATAATGTCATTAAACTATTAGTAATTACTATAAAGGAATATATTGCAGTTGATTTGACTGTTTGTGTATATGTAACAGGTCGATACTTGGTGTAAGAATGCATTGTTGAGGCTTTTGTTGAGGCTTTTGTGCAGCTGAAAAGGGTCACGTCTAGACGCATTGTTGAGGTCAGACAGGCTATTGTAGGCTTTGTCTTGTGCGTTCTTACACCAAGTATAAACCTACAATGTACACTGTATCTCCTACCTAATAGGTTAGTATCACATATAAGAGATATATGCAGCTTCGCAAAAAGATCGAGCCCTTCAGGATGGCACATCATTTGAGGTTGCACATCATTGGCAATGCACATCATTTAAAATAATAAATTTATTAAGAAATATGATTTCTATATTTAGTGATGTTGAGGTTGGATTGAAGGAGGAATTATATTATATAACTACCAATAAAGATTACATTTTTTTTCAAAAGTAAGCCTACACATCCCATTGCATAGATCTGATGAATACATGCTCATGTATAGTTAGGAACAGTAGGTGTGCAATTTTGAGCACGTTCTTGGTGTAACTTTGTGTGATGATATGTGAACAAACAAAGCTAATAACAGTGCAATAGTAGGACTAAATCTATCATTTCCAGCATGCAATGGGACACTTGCACTGTGGTAAACCTTCATATTTGTATGCAAATAAAAGAATGCAATGACAACTCTTTCCAATCATACTGTAATGCTCCATAATAATGTGCACGGGTAAAGACTGAGCTCACAAACTGATTCAAACTCACTTTTAATTAATATAGTAAGTTAAATGTGTGGACACAGATATGGTTGTGCAAAAGCTTCAGGGTGAACGAGAATTTGATAAAATTTAAGGAAATGACGTCCTTCATTTAAGACGACACGAAATTAAAATTTTGATATTGTACTTCTGAAATAAAATAATGTCACCAAACTATTAGTAAATACTATAAAGGAATATACTGTATGTGATTTGGTATGTATGACTGTATATACAATGTACACTGCATCTCATGCCTAATAAGAAGTCAAAATTAAGTCCAGCCTAAACAAGAAAGATTAACCCAGAAAACTGTCTAAGTCCAGCCTAAACATAAAAACCTAACCGGACACCGACACCAACACCAACACCGACACCAACACCAACACCGCCACTTTCCCCCTCTCTCTCCCAATACCTCGCCTACTTCGTATACGGCGAGCTAAAAAATGGCCGACACTGAAGGCTATTACTGTCTGCACATAATATCATGATGTAGAATCAGGAACTTTCTGCAGTTGCCTTTCCTGTTTCGTGTTTGAGTGGTTGACTAAATCACACTCCATAGCAGTCACATAGAAAAGAAACTGTCATAATTACTGAATTTTTCCATCAATTTGACAGCTGAACCACCAAGTATTATTCACTGCATATTTTCAAAAATGAGTGTATTTGCTTCTTAACAGGTTGGGTTAGACTGTACATCATCCGCTGGGTCAGTTTAACAGGTTGGGTTAGACTGTACATCATCTGCTGGGTCAGTTTAACAGGTTGGGTTAGACTGTACATCATCTGTTGGGTCAGTTTAACATGTTGGGTTAGATTGTACATCATCTGCTGGGTCAGTTTAACAGGTTGGGTTAGACTGTACATCATCTGCTGGGTCAGTTTAACAGGTTGGGTTAGACTGTACATCATCTGCTGGGTCAGTTTAACAGGTTGGGTTAGACTGTACATCATCTGCTGGGTCAGTTTAACAGGTTGGGTTAGACTGTACATCATCTGCTGGGTCAGTTTAACATGTTGGGTTAGACTGTA
The DNA here is from genome assembly GCA_036873755.1 of Hanleya hanleyi. Lineage (NCBI taxonomy): Eukaryota > Metazoa > Mollusca > Polyplacophora > Lepidopleurida > Hanleyidae > Hanleya > Hanleya hanleyi. Next base: position 15,093 of record JAVTVY010056737.1, on the reverse strand, counting down.
CATCATCTGCTGGGTCAGTTGTAGATTCGTGCGACTCTCGTGAATCTTGTGAGTGAAGTCTGTGTGCCAGAAAGGGTCGTTCCCCATCGTTTGACCGCTTCACCATGACTTGATGACGATATTTAGACATGGATACCCTGCCCGGTGTTCCATTCCCGTTGTTTTCGGATTCCCCCGTTCTCCCTTTACGATACTGAATCAGTTTAGGGTTGTGAATCAGCGTGTAGGCAATGTACCATCGCTTTCGGGCCGGACTGGTCTGAGATCTGAAACCTGAAAATATAACTGATTCAGTAGGAGTTTCTCTCAGAATTTTTTACCAATTCACTAAAGGTAATCAAACCCTGTAACAATTCAATAATATAGAAAGTACATTTGCTCAACCCAAAATACTGGTGTTATCAAATTGATGAGAACATGAAGTTGGTGAAATGATACAGAACAGAACAAATAGCTATGGATCATAAGTTAATAGTGAATTGTAAGGTTTTGTATGGGCACGCCCTGGGCAGAAGAGAAGGGCCGAGCTTGAGTCCAGGAAGACTACACAGGAACGTCATTAGAAGGCAGTAAGTATCCCTTTCTGGCACCCCACTACGACTAAAACAGCCCAAAATAGCTGCCTACTTTCCATGAAATTTCTATACTTGAAACAGTATAAAGTCACTTCTGGCTGCCTAATTCCATGTCTTGCACAAGTCTGCTACTTCAAAACTTAGTGACATCCCTAATCCATACAGAAAAGTACAACCTAATTATTTATTTATCATACACTCTGAGACAGAAATGAAAACTAATTGTGAATAGTTATGAACAATTTCTGCTTCATTTAGATTGAATGTTATTGAATGATCACTAGTGTTATGATTATGCAGCTGGTATGTTGTTTCAACACCAGTCGTCTGCAACTGTACTAAGAGTGGATCCAACCAACAACTGTCCAATAGCACTTTCAACTGTCCAATAATACAAGATGAGGGTGAGACTCACAAAACCCCTCGGCTTCCTCCAAGCAATTGAGAAATGTGCTGAGAATGTGAAACATATCCAGAATTCCGCAGATATACCAGCTACATGCAAGCATACATCTACAAAATCATACATTAATACACCAATCAAGAGGCATAACTTTGTAAAATAAGGACCAAGATGAATAAATTTGTGTAGGCTTCTAGACTACAAGTAGATAAATAAGTTTCCAAAATTTGGTAGTTTTACCGAACACAGTTCTTCAGATGTAACTGGTTACATTCATATCCAGATTATTACACCCAAAAAGGGGCATAACTCCACAAAATAAGGGCCAAGATGATGACTCTTGTGTACGCTTCTCGAATACTAGATAAATATAAGTTCCCAAAATTTAGTAGCTGTACCGAACATGGATCTGCAGATACAACTTATACATTCAACTATCTATCACAAACTATGGGCCGAGATGTAGTCTACCAAACACAGTTAATTATATAACTGGTTACATTAGGCATATATATATATCACAAAATTAAAAATTGTTGCACCTGAAAAGGGCCATAACTTCATAAAATAAGGGCTGAGGCGACTAATTTTCTGTTGGCTTCTAGAATACAGCTATATAAATAAGTTTCCAAAATGTAGTAGCTGTATCAAACACAGTTCAGCAGATATACAATGTAGTTGCTTACATTCAAGCATATATAACACGAGAGATCCTGAAGGATCTTGGCGCGTTAGGATCTTGTTATAATACAAGCGAAATGAGCAAAGTTAGTCTGAAAGTGAATGTACATGTACGGAGGATCCTTCGCCTTTGTTTTGTAGTATTTGTCATGTGTCATGATGTATGTGTCATCATTGGGTACTGGAAGCGAAGACCAATCTCTTTGACACTTTGGCATGAGCTATGAAACATACTTAAGATTTTATAATCAGGAACAAATGCTAATTTTGTGCTGTTTATTGGGCTATTTTGAGATATCTCTTTTAAGATACCATGCTCGAAAATAATAAGATGGTACAATACTTAATACTGAAGAGATCCGGTCTGCGCAGTAATGTTGAAACTTCGAAAAGTCACAAGAGTGACGTCCCTTCATGTAGCCGACCCGCCGGCAGACGAAAGGGTGGAGCAGTTCATTTGCTACTGCATGGACTAAAGAAAGCTGATTTAAAATTTGAAGAAATACATTTTAATTCCGAATAATATGAACTCCTTGATATGGAAGGTGAAGGTATGGATATTCTCTATAGTCAATATATAGAATATGCCCAACCGTTTGATCCGCCGACTCTTGTGATGCAACGTCACAACTCGAGAATACCGAATTAATTTGAAGCGTGACTTGGATTTTCGAATCGGACCAAAAAAGGTATCTTGCACTACTAGGCCCCATGTGGGACCTGTGTACCAAATTTCAGAAAGGTCCATGAAATATTTCCTGAGAATTCACGGTAGCAATGTTTCAAGGGGAAATTCAAGATGGCCGCCTTGTGGCCATATTGGATTTTCGATTCGGACCGAAAAAAGTATCTTGCACAACTAGACCATAAGGGGAACCAAGGGTAGACCACCTGTGTACCAAATTTGAGAAAGATCCATGCAGTACTTCCTGAGAAATCACGTTAACAAATTTGCATGGGAAAATCCAAGATGGCCGCCTGTTGGTCATATTGAATTTTCGAATCGGACCAGAAAAGGTATCTTGCACAACTAGACGACAAGGTGAACCTGTGTACCAAATTTAACAAAGATCTATGCAGTAGTTCCTGAGAAATCGCAATAACAAAGTTTCATGGGGAAATCCAAGATGGCCGCCTGATGGACATATTGGATTTTGGAATCGGACCAGAAAAGGTATCTTGCACAATTGGACCACAAGGGGGACCTGTGTATCAAATTTGAGAAAGATCCAGGCAGTACTTCCTGTGAAATCATGATAACAAAATTTCATGGGAAGTCTAAGATGGCTGCCTGGTGACCATATTGGATTTTCGATTCGGACCGAAAAGGGCATCTTGCATATCGAGTGAGTGAGTGAGTGAGTGAATAGGGTTTAACGTCGCTTTCAACATTTTTTCAGCTATATCACGACGGGGAAGGGAAGGGAGGGGAGGGGGAGGGGCAGGGGTACCTACTTGTAACAGAGCAGATCTAATGCTGCCATTTTATAGTGCTGTCCCACTGAAATATCATGCCGTAGGCAGACATGACACCCCACTCAGTCACATTATACTGACACCGAGCGAACCAGTCCTTGTTCTATCCTCTTAATGCTGAGCGTAAGCGAGGGAGAAACAAGTTCCATTTTTCAAGTCTTAGGTATGACCCGGCCTCGGATCGAACCCAGTACCTACCGCTTACGAGGCCGACGCTCTAACCATTAGACCACCGCAGTGCGGTCTCTTGCATATCGAGACCCTAAGGGGAACCTGTGTACCAAAACTAAGAAAGATTCATGCAGTAGTTCATGAGAAATGACGATAAAGTTTCATGGGGAAATCCAAGATGGCTGCCTGGTGGCCATATTGGATTTTCGAATCGGACCAGGAAAGGTATCTTGCACAACTAGATCCCAAGGGGAAGCTGTGTACCAAATTTGAGAGAGATCCATGCAGTACTTCCTGAGAAATGACGAAAGTTTCATGGGGAAATCCAATATGGCTGCCTGGTGCCCATATTGGTTTTTCGAATCGGACCGAAAAAGGTATCTTGCACAACTAGACCCCAAGGCGAACCTGTGTACCAAATTTTAGAAAGATCCATGCAGTAGTTCCTGAGAAATCGCGATAACAAGGTTTCATGGAGAAATCCAAGATGGCTGCCTTGTGGCCATATTGGATTTTGGAGTCGGACCGAAAAATGTATCTTGCACAACTAGACCCTAAGGGACACCTGTGTACCAAATTTGAGAAAGATCCATACAGTACTTCCTGAGAAATGACGATAAAGTTTCATGGGGAAATCCAAGATGGCTGCCTGGTGGCCATATTGGATTTTCGAATCGGACCAGAAAAGGCACCTTGCACAACCAGACCCCAAGGGGAACCTGTGTACCAAATTTGAGAAAGATCCATGAAGTAGTTCCTGAGAAATTGCAATAACAAGGTTTCACAGGGAAATCCAAGATGGCTGCCTGGTGGCCATATTGGATTTTCGAATCGGACCAAAAAAGGTTTCTTGCACAACCAGACCCCAAGGGGAACCTGTGTACCAAAGTTGAGAAAGATCAATGCAGTAGTTCCTGAGAAATCGTGATAACAAGGTTTCATGGGGAAATCCAATATGGCTGCCTGGTGGCCATATTGGTTTTTCGAATCGGACCGAAAAAGGTATCTTGCACAACTAGACCCCAAGGGGAATCTGTGTACCAAATTTGAGAAAGATCCATGCAGTAGTTCCTGAGAAATCGCGATAACAAGGTTTCATGGGGAAATCGAAGATGGCTGCCTGGTGGCCATATTAGATTTTCGAATCGGGCCAGAAAAGGTATCTTGGACAACTAGACCCCAAGGGGAACCTGTGTACCAAATTTGAGAAAGATCCATGCAGTAGTTCCTGAGAAATTGCAATAACACGGTTTCATAGGGAAATCCAAGATGGCTGCCTGGTGGCCATATTGGATTTTCGAATCGGACCAAAAAAGGTATCTTGCACAACCAGACCCCAAGGGGAACCTGTGTACCAAATTTGAGAAAGATCCATGCAGTAGTTCCTGAGAAATCGTGATAATACGGTTTCATGGGGAAATCCAAGATGGCTGCCTGGTGGCCATATTGGTTTTTCGAATCGGACCGAAAAAGGTATCTTGCACAACTAGTCCCCAAGGGGAACCTGTGTACCAAATTTGAGAAAGATCCATGCAGTACTTCCTGAGAAATCGCGATAACAAGAATTGTTTACGGACAGACGGACGACGGACAGACGGACGGACGCCCCGACTGACGACAGACGACGGACAAAAAGTGATTTGAACAGCCCACCATCTGGTGATGGTGGGCTAAAAATCAGAAATTGAACTGTAAAGGGGCAAAACTCAAATATGGGCCGAGTGGAACCATTTTCGATAGGTGTCTAACTTCGCACTAGATAAATAAGTTTCCAAAATTTGGTCACTGTATATCAAGCGGTTTGGCCTGAAACATGGTAACGGACAGACATACATGACGACAATACCCCGCGACTAAAATGGCCGAGAAATAAAAAATATTGGGCACCTGAGATGATATGGAAATTAGTGGGTAAAATTATATATAAGTTTGTCTTATTATACACCTACATGTATGTGGTTGTCCTCACTATATTGTATATAATCACACATGTCCAATACATTCTACATTATTTGATACTTTGTGCCTCCATATTGGACAGTTGTTGAGTGCAGACAACAGGTGTGTAGTCTAAACAACACCTGCATGACTACTGTGCTGGTAATCTGCCAATATGAAGTTCAATGTAATGGAAACAGAAATTTTTAAACTCTTAAATTACATTATTCTTCATTCCTGTCTCAAAGGGTATAATATAGTTATTAGAATTGTACAGTGTTGTAAATTCATCTGTTGGATGCAAGAACAAATTCCATAGGAGGTGACCTGACAACAATCCTATCCAAAAAATAGTTTTTGTGTTATCCAATTGTCATGACTGTGCAATACTCACAGCAGGCAACACCTTACAATGACTTCAGAACTTCATGTTTGTTGCGCGATAAAATTAGCATTATATTAAAGCATTTTATCTGAAAACACAACATTATGTTGCCTTCAGCGGAAATGCTCTAACTTCATCATGTACATGTAGTTGTGCTTTTCATGAACAGCCCTAGCATTTGATGAGGACTATCTGCTGAAATTCATGACATAATCCTTGAGTTCCACTGCTAAGTTTGACGTAATACACGAGTAGTGTAACTCCGAAAAATGTAAGGCTCATTTTGACTCAATATTTCCGCTCTTTATTTTGCCATCATCAGGAGTCACTCAGGAGAGCCTTACATTTTTTGGAGTTACACTACTCATGTACTATGACATAATATTATCCATCTTTACCTTTACAAGTCTGTTTGTTTCCTTCATGCAGCGGATTGGAGTCACTGGGGCCGTATACATAGTTGCTGCCACTCGTGATCTCTAACTCCTCACAGGGACTGTCTGCAGGCCTAACCATATGAATGTCTGTGAGAATCTTACAGAATACTCTCATAACAGGATGGTTGTGAGAGAAGTCGACAAACAACATCCCGATGTAGGAGTGGAAACCTACAACAAAAACACTAATAAACCAACAAGCAGAAGTTAAGAAATATAGCTTGATTCCACACACAGGTTCAGAGATGTGGATTGCGATGACGAAGGAGAAGCGTATAAATTTTTACCCCTCTGCCAAAGTTGGCTGAAGGTATTGTCTGCATGGTCCGTCCGTCTATCTGTCCAGCTTGCTTGCTAACATAAAACCTCTAGTTGACTGTCCATGACCTATTTCTTCTAGAACAAATTCAATTTTACAATATTTATTAAAGATGTGCTATGGGTATATTTAAGCCCATAAGACTCTTGTTTAAGACATGGAAAACCATGTGAAACTCTTAGTTTCCTGCTATAGGGTATCCCTGGGTTTCTTAAAGTCGGTAGAATTGTGTGTTTGTGTGTATTTTGAAGGAATGTTTTCTCATCAAATAATTTTGGTAGAGTGGTTTCTAAGTGAATGGAAAGGTATCTTGACCGGAACTCACTCTCTTGCATCTGATCAGGTCCGAGACCCTCTGGTTCTCCACATTTATTAAACATGTCAAACATCTAGATGTGAAATGGTGGGATATTTTGAGATCATTTTTTTTTTTTTTTTGGTCAAACTTTGCAGACTTACGGATGAACAAAAAATAAAAAGTTTTTACAAGGCTGCTTCGGAAAAGTGACAGAAACAAATGAACAGTATTGATTTATTTGCTGGTCGTTGAACACTGCTATGTTAATGCTATATCTTGCATGTTAGGAGTAGTCTCCCCTTGATCACTGCTTTCGTTCAATGATCACAACAAATGACTGATATTGCCTTATTTTAGTATGACACGTGAATATTAATCTGTTCTAATAAGAAATGCAAAGCCTTGATATGTTCATGTGGGATTTTTACAACCTATTATTATGCACAAATTGATGATTGCTCACATATAATTTTGATGTGAAAATATTTTGAAAACAAAACATATATTACAATAATACCTCTGTCCCAGATTTCATATCCACGCTGTAGAAGACTTCTGTCGATACGTCCTAATGTGAGCACACCAATCACCATGGAGAGGGTGAGACGGAAGAGAGAGGAGACTAGACCAATACTGATATTAAAGATGAACGCAAAATAGGCAGCATTCTCATATACCTGTCTGTTGAATAGAAAGGAGTTAAATGTTAGAATTTTGAACAGATATATTCCAATCTTTGCAAGAAATTATGAAAATTATTTCCTTCCGGTAAGCATTTGTTATCGAGATCGAAACAAATCCTTCAATTAGGTGTAAACAAAGCTTTCATCAAGATCTGAACAAATCTTTCACTCAACTTTCATCAAGGTGGAAACTAAGCTTTTATCAAAGTATAGAAAAACTTTCATCAAGGTGTAAACAATGCTTTGATCGAGGTATACACTATATGCTTTCATCAAGGTGTAAATAATGCTTTGATCGAGGTATACACTATATGCTTTCATCAAGGTGTGAACAATGCTTTCATCGAGGTATACACTATATGCTTTCATCAAGGTGTAAACAATGCTTTCATCGAGGTATACACTATATGCTTTCATCAAGGTGTAAACAATGCTTTCATCGAGGTATACACTATATGCTTTCATCAAGGTGTAAACAATGCTTTCATCGAGGTATACACTATATGCTTTCATCAAGGTGTGAATAATGCTTTCATCGAGATATACACTTTATGCTTTCATCAAGGTGTGAACAATGCTTTCATCGAGATATACACTTTATGCTTTCATCAAGGTGTAAACAATGCTTTCATCGAGGTATACGCTTGATGCTTTCATCAAGGTGTAAACAATGCTTTCATCGAGGTATACACTATATGCTTTCATCAAGGTGTAAACAATGCTTTCATCGAGGTATACACTATATGCTTTCATCAAGGTGTAAACAATGCTTTCATCGAGGTATACACTATATGCTTTCATCAAGGTGTAAACAATGCTTTCATCAAGGTATACACTACATGCTTTCATCAAGGTGTGAATAATGCTTTCATCAAGGTATACACTACATGCTTTCATCAAGGTGTAAACAATGCTTTCATTGAGATATACACTTTATGCTTTCATCAAGGTGTGAACAATGCTTTCATCAAGGTACACACTACATGCTTTTATCAAGGTGTAAACAATGCTTTCATCGAGGTATACACTACATGCTTTCATCAAGGTTTAAACAATGCTTTCATCAAGGTATACACTATATGCTTTCATCAAGGTGTAAAAATAAACATTTATAAACAAGGTTACTATTTATAACCAAATCAAACCTGCTTTGCTTATGCCTAATCTCCATTAGGAAGAACAATACAAACTGTTAAAAAAACGGAAGTTAAAACCAAAAGTTGTCTCCCCCTGGGGAGTTGTCTGCCCCTAGGGGAGCTCTCCTTCATCCCAACAAGGTTACTATATAAGCCCTGCTCACGCCATTCATATCCTCTTTCTCATTGTAATAATCCGAGACCTGTAGTGTGCAAGGCCGTGGAGTGAGGGGAAGGACGGGAGGGACAATCAAAGCAAAGCAGGTTTGATTTGGTTATAAATAGTAACATTGTTTATAAATGTTTATTATTTATGACCCAAATCGTAAACCTGCTTTGCTTATGCCTCACTACCAACATATGGAGGTGGGCACCTCGGCCTTGTTGTAGCTCCAATAGCAGGCTGAGTAACCGCTGAGATGACACAGACATGGGCATAAACATGACACATTAATACTCAACAAGAGGAACCCTGGTCGGTGACGCAGTGGGTAATTCATGGAGTCGATATAGAAGTTACTTATCTTGAGTGTCTCCATCCATGTAGCTGTGATCGTGGATGTGATACACAATATTACCAATGCGAAGGAACTCCGGCCTTGAGGCGCTGTGAGTATTCGGCTGGTAAGCAATGTATGAACATGGAAGAGGCAATCTACCTGCTATCCGCAGCATACAGGTTGACCATCTTACACCACCCTCAGTCCACAAGCCGTCTTATGTCAACTCTCTGTGCTTTAGTCCTTGAAGCTTGATCAGGTCTTGTAAGATGAGTTGCGAGTTGACAGCGGTTGCCCTGAGTCTACTCTCCGTCTTACGTTAACTTTCTGTACTTTAATCCCTGTTGCTGACACAGGTAACCTGAAACAAACATAGTACTCACAAAAGTGTCAGTTCTTTGTACGTTGAACTTGTGAGTTGACCGCAGGTGACTCAGCTGAGATGATCTAGAAGAAGGTCATAGCTTCAACCTGAAATGACACAAGCAAATCTGCAGTAAAGGCAAAGATTAAAAGTCACAATTGTGTCAGGCCTTAATTGATGACTTGAGAGATGGCGGCTGGCAAACTGACCTATTACTTCTCTTAGGTGACCTGAAATGATCACAGATATGACAATAATTCTCAACAAAAAGAACCCTGGTCGGTGACGCAGTGGGTAATTATGGAGTAGTAATAGAAGTTACTTATCTTTTGAGTGTCTTCATCCAAGTAGCTGTGATCTTGGATGTGGTGCACAATCTTGCCTTCACGAAGGGGAACTCGGGCGCAGAGGCAGCTGTGAGTATTCGAAGGTAAGCAATGTATGAACCGGAAGAGGCCTTCTACCGCCTTCGTAGCATACACGGTGCCCAACTCTGTGATCGCGGATGTGGTACACAATTTTACCAATGCGAAGGAACTCCGGCCTTGAGGCGCTGTGAGTATTCGGCTGGTAAGCAATGTATGAACAGGGGAGAGGCGATCTACCTGCTATCCGCAGCATACAGGGTGACCATCTTACACCACCCTCAGTCCACAAGCCGTCTTTTGTCAACTCTCTGTACTTTAGTCCATGAAGCTTGATCCGGTCTTGTAAGATGAGTTGCGAGTTGACAGCGGTTGCCCTGAGTCTACTCTCCGTTTCACGTCAACTGTCTGTACTTTAGTCCCTGTCTTTGTACGTTGGACTGTTGAGTTGACCGAAGGTGACTCAGCTGAGATGATCTGGAAGAAGGTTATAGCTTTAACCTGAAATGACACAAGCAAATCTGCAGTAAAGGCAAAGATTAAAACTCATCATTGTGTCAGGCCTTGATAGATGACTCGAGAGTTGGCGGCTGGCAAGCTGACCGAGTTCACAAAGTTTTACTAAAATCTGGACGATTTTCATAACTCACCAAGTCTTCGCTTATCATGGATAATCCTTCTTGACTATCAATTGTCATTAATATTATTAAATTATTGATCGATCACACACTGTATTTAAATGAGTCAGCTATGATGATGTTATCATATTTGTTAATACTTTTAGTCTGAATGTTGCTATATTAACAGTGATGCGCCATTCTCAGTTTTGTAAATATGTTAGAGTTATTTCTGTCCGTCAAACTATTATTCTATGTAATATATATATTGGGAGAGGCGTTGAGATAAGCTAAGCCTGTTCGCCAATCCCAATTCACCTTCTGTGAATAAATATATTGTTTAAACCAAGCTGACCTATTACTTCTCTTAGGTGATCATTTAGTATGTGGACATAAAATCTTTGAATAGCAGCGATGAAGCCGTAAGCTGGTTGACTGTATAGGCTTACAGCACACTAAAACTTACCCAAAGAGAACCCAGGTCGAAGACGCTGAAGATACTCGTGGATTAAATCAAAAATTTGATTGTAAATGTGGTACACCATACTCAATAGAAGGGAAACCGCGGTCGAGGAGACGCAGTGGGTGTAGTAATAACCATGTCTAAACCATACTCACCGATGAGACGGGTCTTGTAAGTTGGCTGACTGACCTATTGAGGTGATCATGTAGTATGGTGGACATATATGACTGAAGATGATGCAGCAAGCTGGCTGACTTGCTGCGCTGATGAGAAATGCTCCCCCCACTTTTTTGCAAGTTAATTGACCAACGTGCTGGGCAGCCACCAGTGGTCCAAACGTGATCATTCTATCTGATTACACTGACATATCTCTCAGATAGAAATTGGTGAACGTAAAATTTGCCGTCCATGCACAGGACTGGACAATGTCATAGACATGATAGAGGGACAAGTTCATTCATAAAGGCAATGACGTAGCGATGGCACGAATTTCATGAGAAGAAGCAGAAAATAATAGTGGGGGAGTGTTAATGGTAAAAAGATATGACCACTTATGGTCTTCCTCAACCACGAAGCAATGGTATTCTTAGTAATGTCACGCACTGCAGACGGTCGAAGAGACAGGAATACGATGAGCACACGGACCTAAGCAAACAGACTCATATTGGCGATGAACTCAGGAATGGGTCGAAAGGAAAAGTGAGACCAATCCGCCGTCCAGGTCATAGATGATCTCTCAAGAGCATGAAGTTCAGACACTCTAGACGCCAAAGCAAAAACCGCCAGCAAAGCAGTCTTGTAGGAAACAGCTTTGAGAGAGGCGGACTGTAAAGGTTCAAAAGGCGGACGAAACACAGCACACAGAACCACACCAATATCCCATTTCGGTAACAGCTGGCGAGTACGGCGCGACTGTAAAGCGAAAGCCCGAATGAGTGCAGAGATATTGTCGTTTAGACTAATGACGATGCCGGAAGAAAAACGTAAAAACCCTAGCCCAAGCAGACCGGAACCCTTAAAAGGTGCTGATTTGAACTTCATATCACGATAAAGGTGAAGGAAGAAGTCAGCTACAGGGAAAAAAAGAGGCAGAGTCAGGATGGGCATCGCAATCTCGGCACCAGGACGAATAAATCCACTGCAGTGACCGAATCCGAAAAGCGAACATAATGAGTAAGGTCCTGCATAGAAATGAAAAGCCCTATAAGTTGACAGAACTATAATGTCAAAGTCTAACAAGCGTTCTGAGAACCCCAACATCTCGCCTTGCGGGGTCATCCGCCAAAGGTGCAGCAGTATTGAAAGCATACATGTAGAGCAAACAATAAGGTCTAGAATAAGTGATGCGGTACAGACAATAATGTCTGGAATAGATTATCTGGTACAGACAATAACATCAGTCCCATGTGGGATTACTGGCAAAAGTTAATCCCATGTAGGATGGATAGGTCAGTGCAGTCGGATTACTGGTACATAGGGCATTCCAGTGTGAGATTACTGCTGGGTGGACCAGTCCATGTTATTACTGATGGATAGTCCTCTGTGGGATTACTGCTGGATAGTCCAGTCCCAAGTGGGATTACTACCATCACCATCATGGTATGGATGGTAGTGATGGTATGGATGGTAGCGATGGTAAGGATGGTAGTGATGGTATTGATGGTAGTGATGGTATGGATGGTAGTGATGGTATTGATGGTAGTGATGGTATGGATGGTAGTTATGGTATGGATGGTAGTGATGGTATGGATAGTAGTGATGGTAGAAATGGTAGTGATGGTATGGATGATAGTGATGGTATAGATGGTAGTGATGGCATGGATGGTAGTGATGGTATGGATGGTAGTGATGGTATGGATGGTAGTGATGGTAGGAATGGTAGTTATGGTATGGATGGTAGTGATGGTATGGATAGTAGTGATGGTACAAATGGTAGTGATGATATGGATGGTAGTGATGGTATAGATGGTAGTGATGGTATGGATGGTAGTGATGGCATGGATGGTAGTGATGGTAGTGATGGTAGGAATGGTAGTTATGGTATGAATGGTAGTGATGGCATGGATGGTAGTGATGGTAGTGATGGTATGGATGGTAGTGATGGTAGGAATGGTATGGATGATAGGAATGGTAGTGACGATATGGATGGTAGTGATGGTATGGATGGTAGTGAAGGTAGGAATGGTATGGATGGTAGTGATGGTATGGATGGTAGTGATGGTAGCGATGGTATGGATGGTAGTGATGGTATGGATGGTAGTGATGGTATGGATGGTAGGAATGGTAGTGATGGTAAGGATGGTAGTGATGGTATGGATGGTATTGATGGTAGTGATGGTATGGATGGTAGTGATGGTATTGATGGTAGTGATGGTATGGATGGTAGTTATGGTATGGATGGTAGTGATGGTATGGATAGTAGTGATGGTAGAAATGGTAGTGATGGTATTGATGGTAGTGATGGTATGGATGGTAGTGATGGTATGGATGGTAGTGATGGTATGGATAGTAGTGATGGTAGAAATGGTAGTGATTGTATGGATGGTAGTGATGGTATGGATGGTAGTGATGGTATGGATGGTAGTGATGTTATGGATGGTAGTGATGGTAGGAATGGTAGTTATGGTATGGATGGTAGTGATGGTATGGATAGTAGTGATGGTAGAAATGGTAGTGATGATATGGATGGTAGTGATGGTATAGATGGTAGTGATGGTATGGATGGTAGTGATGGCATGGATGGTAGTAATGGTAGTGATGGTAGTGATGGTATGGATGGTAGTGATGGTATGGATGGTAGTGATGGTAGGAATGGTAGTTATGGTATGAATGGTAGTGATGGCATGGATGGTAGTGATGGTAGTGATGGTATGGATGGTAGTGATGGTATGGATGGTAGTGATGGTAGGAATGGTATGGATGATAGGAATGGTAGTGATGGTATGGATGGTAGTGAAGGTAGGAATGGTATGGATGGTATGGATGGTAGGAATGGTAGTGATGGTATGGATGGTATGGATGTGATGGTATGGATGGCAGTGAAGGTATGGATGGTAGTGATGGTATGGATGGCAGTGATGGTATGGATGGTAGTGATGGTAGGAATGGTAGTTATGGTATGGATGGTAGTGATGGTATGGTAGTGAAGGTATCGATGGTAGTGATGGTATGGATGGTAGTGATGGTATGGATGGTACTGATGGTAGGAATGGTAGTTATGGTATGGATGGTAGTGATGGTATGGATGGTAGTGATGGTATGGATTGTAGTGATGGTATGGATGGTAGGATGGCATAGATGGTAGTGATGGTATGGATGGTAGTGATGGTATGGATGGTAGTGATGGTATGGATGGTAGTGATGATATGGATGGTAGTGATGGTAGGAATGGTAGCGATGGTATGGATGGTAGCGATGGTATGGATGGTAGTGATGGTATGGATGGTAGTGATGGTATGGATGGTAGTGATGGTATGGATGGTAGTGATGGTAGTGATGGTATGATGGTAGTGATGGTATGGATGGTAGTGATGGTAGGAATGGTATGGATGGTAGTGATGGTATGGATGGTAGTGATGGTATGGATGGTAGTGATGGTAGGAATGGTATGGATGGTAGTGATGGTACGGATGGTAGGAATGGTATGAATGGTAGTGATGGTATGGATGGTAGTGATGGTATGGATAGTAGGAATGGTATGAATGGTAGTGATGGTATGGATGGTAGTGATGGTATGGATGGTATGGATAGTAGTGATGGTATGGATGGTAGTGATGGTATGGATGGTAGGAATGGTATGAATGGTAGTGATGGCATGGATGGTATGGATAGTAGTGATGGTATGGATGGTAGTGATGGTATGGATGGTAGGAATGGTATGGATGGTAGTGATGGTATGGATGGTAGTGATGGTAGGAATGGTAGCGATGGTATGGATGGTAGTGATGGTATGGATGGTAGTGATGGTATGGATGGTAGTGATGGTAGGAATGGTAGTGATGGTATGGATGGTAGGAAAGGTAATGATGGCATGGATGGTAGTGATGGCATGGATGGTAGTGATGGTATGGATGGTAGTGATGGTAGGAATGGTAGCGATGGTATGGATGGTAGTGATGGTATGGATGGTAGTGATGGTATGGATGGTAGTGATGGCAGGAATGGTAGTTATGGTATGGATGGTAGTGATGGTATGGATGGTAGTGATGGTAGGAATGGTATGGATGGTAGTGATGGTATGGATGGTAGGAATGGTTGGAATGGTAGTGATGGTATGGATGGT
>JAVTVY010056736.1:0-29438 GCA_036873755.1 Hanleya hanleyi | reverse complement strand
AAAACATTATTGCAAAAAAAATCGGTATTACAAGAGCAAAAATGTTGACAAACATATGTACATTATATGCGAGACAAACAATCAGCAATCAAATTGTCCTTGCCCTTAATATGTCTGATTTCAATATTGTATTCTTGTAACACCAACTTCCATCTCAACAGTCTTTGATTTTTGTGTTTCATCTTACTTATGAAAGCAAGTGGATTATGATCACTGAATACAGTAATTGGCAACGATGAAGAAGTAACGTAAACATCAAAATGTTGTAAAGCCAATATCATTGCCAAATTTTCTTTCTCAATTGTAGAAAAATGTAACTGATGTTTGTCAAATTTACGTGAAAATAGCATATTGGGTGATCTACGCCATCTATACCTTCTTGTAACAAAACGGCAACAGCAGCAACATCACCAGCATCTACAGCCAGTTTGAAAGGTGAATCAAAATCGGGCGCTGAAAGAACTGGCGCGCTCTTGAGTATGGTTTTCATGTTTACACGAACAAGCGCCTCCACTACACGACTACACGCCCAAGCGCCTCCACTCAATGTTTCTCAAATTTGGCGATACATATCGCATGCTGATAGCAAAATACGAGCGTAGCGTGCAAGATCGATGGCGTTACGTTTCGTAACTTGTGTATAATTCCGTTTAACCCGGAGCTAGGGGCCGTCTCAACCCATGTACTTCAAGATCCTCATGGTACTCATATGAACAGTCACAATCAAAGCGCGACTGAGATACATCATTCTTTGGATGACGACTTTGCAACGAATATTATGGATTAAGAATACTGATCAGCGATACGGATTTGATATTTTTGGAACATCATGATGTCTTGCCGGCATCATTAAAAACTGTTGACCGCTTCTCTCTTGCAGGAAACAAGCCTATGTTTATGTATACTATGATTGTCTTTTTGAATTTGGTGCTAATACTGTTATATGGAATATGGAATAGGTCTTTGGATTATGGACGCGGATATTCTCTAATGGACGACGGCTGAATTATGAATGACGGATCTGACGCTTTTAATTCAATAGCTGATTCACATTCATCGGTCCAAACAAAAGTTACCCTCTTTCTTAAGAGTTGAGTTAAAAGTTCAGTAATATTTGAAAAAAATGGACAACATTTTCTGTAGTAACTAGCCATACCCAAGAAACGCATCAGTTGTCTCTTACATGTTGGTATTGGAAGTAGTGAGATAGCACTAACCTTAGCATCTACAGATTTTACCTGACCCTGACCTACAACATGACCCAAGAATGTCACACGTGCATGTCCAAATTCACTTTTTCCAAGGTTGACCTGTCAGCTTGGCGTCACTCAGCCGATTGAACAGTGCGCGAATTCTCTGTAGATGATCTTCCCATGTATCGCTGTAGACAATGACGTCATCAATGTAAGTCTCACATCCTTCCAAACCAGAAGTAATACGGTTGATGAGACGCTGGAACGTGGTTGGAGAATTTTTCATTCCAAATGGCATGACTTTGTACTGGAACAGACCCTCCGAAGTGACGAATGCTGATATCTCCTTCGCACGATCTGTCAGTGGAACTTGCCAAAATCATTTCAGAAGATCAAACTTTGACACAAACTTGGCATTTCCCACTTTATCAACGCAATCATCAATGCGTGGAATAGGGAATGTGTCTGTTTTGGTCAATGTGTTCACCATTCTGTAGTCAGTACACATCCTGTAACTGTCATCTGGCTTTAGAACGAGGATACAAGATGAACTCCAGTTACTATTACTTGGTTCAATGAAGTCATTGTCCAATAAATGCTGAATCTTTTTTTTCAGGTAGTTTTGTTTAATGGGATTCAAACGATATGAGTGCTGCTTCACTGGATTAGAATCTCCGACATTGACGTCATGTGAAATTGTATCAGTCCGAGTGGGGATATAGGGAAACAAATGTTCATATTGACTGAGCAGAGATCGAAGTTCTTCCTGACGCGCTGGTTCAAGATAGCACAATTTGGAATCCAAATTAAGTAGAATGTCCGAGTTCTGTAATTTCGCCGCTGTCATGGGCTCTTCACAAGTTTCATTATTATCAGGGTCAAAACTCACTGCACTTACAGGCTGTACAGTACTGTTAGTGCTATCTCTGTCTATGTATAACTTTAACATATGTACATGACATTTTGTTTTTACGCCCGTCAGGAGTCTGAATTACATAATTAAGATCACTTAATTTCTTTTCAAAGACATAAGGACCATAATATCTAGCCTTAAATGGATTACCACGAATAGGCAGAAAAGCCAGTAACTTCTCACCAGGTGTGAAACTTTGTTTACGGCCATGTTGATCATAGGTTATTTTCATACATTTTTGCGCTGACATTAAATTTGACATGGCCAAATCACGTGCTTTAGTCCACCTGGTGCGAAAGTTCGACACATATTGTAAGAGAGTACATGAGTCAAGATCACTGTCTAGGAACTTTTCTTTTAGCAGTTTAAGTGGTCCTCTAACTGTATGACCAAAGACTGTATGACCAAAGACTAATTAAAATGGGCTGAAGCCTAAAATTACAAGCGTCTGGTCCGTCATTCATAATTCAGCCGTCGTCCATTAGAGAATATCCGCGTCCATAAACCAAAGACCTATTCCATATTCCATATAACAGTATTAGCACCAAATTCAAAAAGAGTGAGTGAATATGATTTAACGTCGCTTTCAACTATGTTTCAGTCATATCACGACGTTGGGTCCTATCCCTTTTCACACCCGGGAACCACACAGGTGGCGTCCTATTCCTTTTCACACCCGGGAACCCCACGTGTGCCTCAGTTAGTCGCCTCTTACGACAAGCTGACAAAAAGACAATCATAGTATACATAAACATAGGCCTGTTTCCTGCAAGAGAGAAGCGGTCAACAGTTTTCAATGATGCCGGCAAGACATAATGATGTTCCAAAAATATCAAATCCGTATCGCTGATCAGTATTCTTAATCCATAATATTCGTTGTAAAGTCGTCATCTAAAGAATGATGTATCTCAGTCACGCCTTGATTGTGACTGTTCATATGAGTACCATGAGGATCTTGAAGTACATGGGTTCATACGGCCCCTAGCCCCGGGTTAAGCGGAATTAGACACAAGTTACGAAACGTAACGCCATAGATTTTGCACGCTACGCTCGTATTTTGCTATCAGCATGCGATATGTATCGCCAAATTTGAGAAACTTTGAGTGGAGGCGCTTGGTGGTGTAGCCCTGTTTTATAAGTTTCTGCAACAATGTTTTGTGACGTTGATTAAAATCGTCACATTTAACACAGGATCTAGCAAATGCTACTTGGCGTGATATGTATACGCCATATGAAGGTCCAACTGGAATATTACTGTCCAGAAAGGGGTAGTTTACGATGTCGAAATTGTAAACATCTCTTTTGTCATACAGTCAACAAAAACAAATGTATGCCTTCATCCCAGTCTTCCTCAGTGTCAAAACAATAAGTTCTAATAATGTTCTTTAATGTCTGGTGGAATCTTTCTGATGCGCCTTGGCTTTCTGGGTGGTATGCAGATGATTTCTACTGCTTTATTCCCAATTCATGCAGGACTTGTTGAAAAATTCCTGACATAAAATTAGATCCCTGATCAGACTGAACAGACTTGGGTAGGCTGACAAGTGTGAAAAACTTAACTAAGGCCTTAACAGTTTTTGCCTTAATATTCCGTAAAGGAATGGCCTCGGGGAACCTGGTTGAAGCACACATGATTGTTAACATGTATTGATTGCCTGACTTCATTTTTGGTAAGGGACCAACACAATCTACAATCACCCAACTAAATGCTTCCTCAAATACAGGGATTGGTTGTAGAGGGACCTTTGGTATGGTTTGGTTTGGTTTTCCTATCATTTGACATGTGTGGCATGACCTACAAAACTTCGTAACATCTTTCTTTAAATTTGGCCAATAGAAATGATTTAGAATTTTGTAATATGTTTTATTAACACCTAAATGACCTGACAGAGGTGTTTCATGGGCTAGTCTGAGGATATCTGAACGATATGACTTTGGTACCACAATCTGATACTTAACTGCCCACTCATCATTATGTGACACATCTGGCGTTCGCCATTTGCGCAGAAGAATACCATTCTTACAAAAGCAACACACATGCTCTTGAGTTACATCACACTCATCTACTGCCCCGTCAAACAACTTGGAAATGTCCTTGCCACTATGCTGTTCATTAACCAGCTGTGATTTTGAAATTTTGTCATTAGAACATTCCAATTTGCTATCAAAATTCGGCTTATCAGCCTCATCATTTAAACTCACAAAGGTGTCGGCCAAACAAACGTCATCGATGACATCATCTTTAAGAGACTTTTCAGATCCCTCAGCCAATTTACTCATGGCTCTAGTAACTGCACAAGCAGGATACAAACTTTG
Organism: Hanleya hanleyi; assembly: GCA_036873755.1. Lineage (NCBI taxonomy): Eukaryota > Metazoa > Mollusca > Polyplacophora > Lepidopleurida > Hanleyidae > Hanleya > Hanleya hanleyi. The sequence continues at coordinate 25,016 of JAVTVY010056736.1, read as the reverse complement.
AATTTCGTCTTCAACTGGATCATGGATCTGATCCAAACAAGGCTTGTCAGTTGCAATCGGGTTAACCCCGACCGTATCTCCCGCAAGATCATTGCCAAGAAGAAATTGAACACCCTCAAATGGTAAACTACCTTTAATACCCACCGTGATAGGCCCAGAAATCAAGTCGGAAGACCGATGAACGTTATGGAGCGGAACGGGTTTATAATTTACAGAATGTACCCCTTTAATCAGGACATTACTGTCTGCAGATGAAGAATCAGAAAACGGGAAAATATCTGCCAACAAATAAGACTGGGACGCGCCCGTGTCTCGCAAAATCTTCACAGAAGTAGCATTATAAAAAATCATTTGAAAGTGACACAAAACCATTGTGGATCAATGGTTCAAAAATCTCCATAACAAGATTTGAAAAACTGTCAACCTTATCATTGATAGAACTAATAGGAACAGTGTCCCTGGCCATCTTAACGTCATATGAACTATGGACATCACTAACCCGCTTGAGCACAAATCTTGAAGTATGGGAATCACTGGGCTTTTGAAAGGCTTGATCTTGTTGTTTTCTTTTAAATTTAAAACAATGAACCATTAAATGGCCTTCCTTTTTACAATAGCTACAAACGGGAGACTTATTTTGAGTGTTAAAAGTGGGTGACTGAGACTTTGTGTTTGACCTTTGACCTTTGTAACTTGGGTTAAAAGTTTTAGGCCCTGAGAAAGAACTGGGTTTGTTACCTGAGAGATTAGGCTAGAATGAACTTGGCTTAACAGCATTGACAAATGAAAATTTGTGTGTCAGAGCGTATTCATCAGCAAATCGTTCTGCCTGGTCTAAAGTGTTGGCATTCTTTTCATCAAGAAATGTTCTAATATCACCATGGATACACCTTTTAAATTCCTCTACCAGCATAAGCTGTCTAAGGCTTTCAAATTGGTTGTCAATTTTAACCGAAGCACACCACCTATCAAATAACTGTTCTTTTGAACAAGCCAATTCTACGGGAGTCTGAGAGTTTCCTTTTTCACAACTACGAAACTTTTGTCTATAGGCTTCAGGAACTAATTCATAATCTTTAAGGATTAAATCCTTCACTGTATCATAATTTGATGCTTGTTCTGCCGTCAATTGAGTGTAAATGTCCCTTGCCTTTCCGATCAAAACACTTTGAAGAAGTAAACTCCAATTTGCTTTTGGCCAGTTTAAATTTTCAGCAATTTTCTCAAAATGCAGAAAATATTTATCAACTTCTGTTTCCTGAAATGGTGGGACGAGACGTATTTGACGAGCTGCATCAAATTTTGATTGTGATTGTACAGGTGCGTATGTAAGAGGAATTGTTTGCGACTGTACTTCCATACGCTTCATTTCTAACTGAAACTGTCTTTCTTCCTTTTCTCTTTTTCTCTCTCTCTAATGCTCTTTCGTTCCCTCTTTCCTCTAACTCTAACTTTTCTCTCTCTAATTCTAATTTCTTTAATTCCAGCTGAAGTTGCAATTCTAGTCTCCTTATTTCCAAATCATCAGCTGTTTCCCCAGTTAAATCAAAATCCCTTTCATCCCAACGTTGTTAGCTAACAAAATGTTTAATAATGAGTTTCTTAATTTCTTGCTTTCTCAAAGATGTTTTAGCTTTAATTTCTAGGAATTTACACAGCGCGAACAAATCCTCTTTGCGTAATTCGTCAAATACCTCCTGACTAGGCTTTGAAGCGAACTGTGCTGGTTCAATGACATGTTGATAGCGTACTCCCTGACTTCACAAATTTAGACAATGTATCAATTTAGAACTATGTTGCAAAGCTGATCAGATGACAGCTATAATGTAAATAAAGCTCGGGGGCAGGCCCCCAATTTCTGTTACGTCATAAACGATAATAGAAAAAACGTAACAGAAAACTTTTGTGAAGTCAAGTATTAACAATCAAATATGTATTCACAATACTAATATCATATACAAATTAAGTAAGATCAATACAACAAACAAATGTGAAATATAGTCTTACTGTTCAATGCTGTATCGGTGTATACTTCACAGCCCGTGTTGACGTACACAAATCTTTTCGCAGTCCGTGCCGACGTGCAGAAATCGTGTTTCTGTAGTTTGATATTTGAACATTGCTCGGTTGTTTAGTCCCAGTAAAAGTCCAATTTCAGACAGTTCAATCACGTAGATTACACAGCCGCCAAAACTCAATTCACAGGAGTATACAGTCCGCAGCAAAAGTAACATAGTAAGTATAACGCACCCACATAACGCCAGTTTGGATTCCCTCCTCGATCACGGAATGTTAGGCTATTCATATTCTATGAGAAATTCCAGACCTTTCCACAAATCAAGAAGCTACTAGAACATACAGAATTGACGTATGATCTGACCCGAATACAATTACAATAAGCTTCAAGAAAGATCGACAATGTCTAATAGTAAACAACAATACCATGATAGCCTATATGCAGATGACGCTGTGATCTAACTAATCGCGTTATCCGGGTCTGTTGATGTATGGGCAGATGGCGCTGTGGCCCAATTACTCGTTTTATCCAGGTCTGTTCGTGTATCGATCATTTGCAACGTTAGTCGACATTTACTTGCGATTAAATCGGTTACGACTTTGACGTAATAGACCCCGCGAACGTCTAATAATAGACTACAATTCCGTGACAACCGATAGAGATAAACCAGGACCTTTCGAGACGATATATTTATCGGTTTTACTCGTTAATCGAGAAAGCGTCTCGATCGATTGGACGTGAATTTCAAAATACAAGCGTCTAGTCCGTCATTCAATATTCATCCGCCATCTATTGAAGAATTTCCGCGCTCATAATCCAAAGACCTGATTCACATTAGCATCAGATTAAAAGGATAAATCATAGTATACATAAAGCTAAGCTAATTTCCTGCAAGATAGAAGCGATCAACAGTTTCCAATGATGCCAGCAAGATATCATGAGGTTACGAAATTTACCGCCATAGATCTTGCACGCTTCGCTCGTATTTTGCTATCGCCACTTGTGACAGAGATTTCAAAACTGTGAGTAGGAAGGTGTGGATGTGAGCGAATAGGGTTTAACGTCACTTTCAACGACATCAAAACCACTCTTCTCTCCACAAACATGTTTGGAGAATTCAGACTTTATGTTTGATATAAAGGTCAGGTTAAAGCCTGTTACACCTGCGGAGATGAAAATCACATGTTTTTGGGATTGTCCATTTAAGAATAAATGCCTGAGTTGTGGACAGCCTGACCACAAAAAAAACGAGAATTTGAAAACACTGAAGGTCAGACTGACAGAAAAAACGGACTGCTTCACAATATGTGACTGGAATTCAATCCAATACAGAGAAGAAATCTTCCGTTAAGGACAAAATCCGCCGTTGCGATGAGCTCTGTCGGAATGAATGCACAAGAAATCGAGCCACCTGAAAGTGGTGATAGCATTTGATCAATTGTAGGACCGGATGTCAAGACCTCAAAGAGGAATTCTATGCTGAGACAAAGAAGAACTAAAAACAGCACAGGGAAAGTAGAAAATGCACCCAACAGCTCAAAAAGATTTTCAGCTATTCAGAGGATGTTGATCATTCCTTTGATATTCCTGGTGCCCCCCCCCCCCCCCCAGAGGAATAGAGTAGTTGAAAGTCCGCAAAGTTTACTTCATAATCAGCAGTCTAAAGAAAACGAGTATGAGAGGATTGTAGATCCGAAACACTTCAAACTGTTGGTTCTCTTTCCGGGTTGGAGAACGAGAGTCAAATTACAACACATATAAGGAAAGTGGAAAGAGTCACATGACGTCACAGAATAGTCTTCTGGTTAACCTATTCTAAAGCACATACCAAGAATCTAACGATTCATGATATGTGTTGTATCTCAGTTAAGCTTATATTGTACCTGTTCATGTGGCAACTTGGCCGACATGACCACACGGCCCCTAGCACCGGCATAGCGGTTTTAGATACAAATCTAGAGAGCTATGCACAGCACTGTTGCTACTGCACTTGATGTAGACGGCAGTCGTAGTGAACCTTCCGGGCTCATCACAGATGATGCTAGAAATGAGCTACTCTTGGTAGGTGGGAAAGGAGGTGAAGATGAAGACATTATTTCTACACCTGTACATTCTAGTGGTAACTCGAACTTCACCCCCAGATGATGATGTGAGTGTTAAGCTCACCAAAGATGATGTTAGAAATGAGCTGCCCTCAGTAGATGCACCTGTGCATTCAGGTGGTGACTTGAACTTCACCCCAGATGAAAATGTGGTTGCTGAGGTCACCAGAGATGATGCTAGAAATGAGCTGCCCTCAGTGGATGAAGGAGGTGAAGATGAAGATTTTGGTTTAATTTCTGAAACGGATACACACGTGAACTTCGCTCCCGATGATGACGTGTTCGAGGAGTTCACTAGTGATGAAGCTAGCAATGAGAGATACTCATAGAAGATGAAAAACAAGTTGAAGGGGAAGTTGATAACTCCATTCTCAACACAGATACACATCTAAACCTCTTCGCAGACAAAAACGCGGTCGTTGAGCACATAGATCAATCTGTTGATGAAAAGGGACCCGACAAGACTTCCTTAAACCAGAGGTCGAAAAAAATGCGAACAGAAGAGAGAACAAGAAATTTATAGAAATAAAGACAGATATGCAGCAGTTGCGAGAAGAACAAAAAAAAGTACAGAAAAGCCAGAGGAGACCTTTAATTAAACGTTCATAATGGCTAAGTTGACACTCTATTTCCTAGTGTGTGTATTCTTGTGTGTTACTCCTTCATATAGACTGAAAATGGCTCAGTCTCCAACCCTCCTCCAATGGAACTGCAAAGGAGTTTGGCCAAATTTAAATGAGCTTTAGTTGTTTACACAGGATTATGAACCTTTAGCTCTCTGTTTGAATGAAACTTTTCTCAAAGAAGCAGATAAAAATAAATTTGAATTACGGCAATATAACCCTATCATTCCTATGCTTTGCAAGAGCATGGAAAGGCTACATGCGTCTCTTCAATAGTTGTTAAAATTGGTGTTTTGCATAGTCCTATTGGTTTGCAGAGAGATTTACAAGCTGTAGCAGTTCGCTTTACTTTAAATTCTGTATTCACATTATGCACGGTTTACATACCTTCATCTGGAGGCCTCTGTCTTAGTGAAGTTCAGAATCTTTACGATTAGCTCCCTAAACCTGGTTTATTGAAGGGTGATTTTAACGACCGTATTAACTTTTGCGATAAAGAAGAGAATTGTAAAGAAAAAGTTCTTCAAGATTTTATATCAAGTAATTCTTTGTGTTTTTTTAATGATGGTTCTTATACACATTTTTCCACATCTCATGGAACCTATTCAGCTTTAACAAAGTATAATTTCAAGAAAGCAAATGGTCAGAATTTGAAAAAGCTTCGTTCACGAGAACTACAAGCAGTGTCTTTTGCTGATGTTCCAGATCCTATACAGTTATTCTCAGATATGCTGATTGAAATTGCTAACCAGATCATACCCACATCTTCAGGAGTTCCACGTTATTAAAAATCCATGGTTTAATGATGAGTGCAAAGACGCAATGAAACGTAAGAAGAAAGCTGAACGGTGTTTCCACCGACATAAAATTCTGAAAATTTGAAAGATCTCAGAGTAACTAGAGCTAAAGCTCGTAGAACCATGAAACAGAACAAACGTGATTCTAGACTAGACTAGTGTTCATCTCAACGATGGAAATCAGGTAATCAGGTGTTAACCGACAAGAGTAAAGATTGCAAAAAAAATCTTCGTCGGATAATTATGTACCTAAATTTCCAGGAAAGAGAAGAGAAAAATGAAATTAAATTCCCCTCCGGTAACCATGAAGTCTATAACGCTATGTTTACAATTGAGGAATTTTGGGCTTCTCTCTCTAAAGCTAACGATTCTGCTGCAGGGCCTGGTAATATTCATTATCAACTTTTGAAACGTCTATCCGAATGGCAGCTAGCTCAACCAGAAATAGATATTTCTCTAGCGAAATATAAAATGTCAGACACGAGCCAGCTCTTGGTCTACTTACAGAGAAATACAGTTCGCATCAGGCTATTTATGCAGATGGTTCTAAAGATGGTGATGCTACCTTCTTTAGTTCCAAAACTAAAACATGTCGACTACCAGGTGAAAGTTCGATATTCATTGCAGATGCAAAAGCTATATTTAGTTGGATTTAGAAGGTATTGGGTCCACTAAAAGGGGGAAAAAATCATATTCCCAGATTCATTGTCATGCCTCCAAGCGATTAAAAGTGGAACTTCGACTCATCCCACTATCTCGAGTATTCTACAACTACATGACTGTAGATTTGATCAACATGTTTATGACATTATGTTTAGCGGATTGCCTAGTCACGTTGGCATCAAAGGTAATACCGAGGCTGATAGGAAGGCTAAGGCAGCCCCAGATGATGAGGCTGATCCTGTTGGAATTCCATATAGCGATTTCTGACCCTCTATCTGTAATTATGTGAAACGGCTGTTTCAATCTTGGTGTGATGCTGTGAATAATAACATACGCCATGAGTTTAAAAAAAACGGTAGGCTATACTCATCTGAACAGCCAGAAATAAAAAAATCGGTCATACACGATTAACTCACGATCATTTATTAAAGAAGAGCCAGTCCCAAGGTGTATTCCATGCCATGAAGATCTCACGGTGAAACATATTCTTATCGAATGAATAGATTTTAAGATTATAAGAGATGTTTTTATCGAGCGACTACTTTGGAAGATATTTTAGTCGGGTGAGGGAGGATTGCATCTTGGGTTATTTGAAAGAAATATGTTTGTTGCATAAGTTTCAATGCTTGTATGTTTTAATGCGTTGGATTACTAAGTTATTGATTTGAGTACTTAGAATTCTGTTTGATCGTCGCTATATAGCTGAAGTATTGGTGAACGCGACATTAAACCTTAATTCTCTCTATCTCTCTCAGCATGCGATATGTATGCGGAGGCGCTTGATGATATAGTCCTGTTTTACAAGTTTCTGTAATAATGTTTTGTGAATTTGAGTAAATCGTCACATTTAATACAGGATCTAGCAAACGCTAATGGACAAGATATGTATACGCCATATGCAGGTCCCTCTGGTAATTACTTTTCAGATAAGGATAGTTTACGATGTCGAAATTGCAATCATCTCTTCTGTCGTAAAGTCGACGAGAGAGAAGGCTCGCTTTATTTTCACAGAGATATAGGTATAAATAAGATGTGATGCTAGGGCCATCTGTCGTTTCCTTCAAATCTAGTGAAGGTGGATATTTATCCTTCAGTGCGTCATTTATATAACGATTACCCACAGCAAGAAGATCATCTGTGTAGCGTTTAGTGAATGAGAAGAACGGGATTTAAATAATCTGCTTTTGAAAGAGTCGTATTCATAAAAGAACAGATACAGGTCAGCCGAAAGGGGTGCACAATTTTTATCCATTGGAATGCATATATGCTGATGATATATTGTATTGCCAAATTTCACATATAAAGATATTATAATTGAGAAATTCGAGCAACTCTATAAACAAAGAAACAGCCCATGAATGATAACCCTTGTATGTAGTCGAGCTAAAGAATACTTAATGGCTTCTGACATTAATACAGCGGCGATCAGTTGTCTTGAATACCGACGATATTACTGAACTAAGACGGACAATAAGGTCCTGGAGAGAAATAATAGCATAGATAGAGATTCGAGAAATCCCATGTGGGTACATGTCTGTACAGTATGTGAACTTTAGCATCAAGTTCTTCTGTAAGACATTTTTGAGTTTTTCAATATCCACATGCATTCAATGCCAGAGTTTCTAGAAATAGTGGCGCAATACCTTTCCCAAAATGTTTTACCTCCTGAAGGGCCCAAGACAACAGGATTGAAAGAAGCTTGCTGGAGCAGCTTTTACTACCAGTTATGAATCTAGCTTTGTATGGTGATTTATGCATTTCGCGTGTCCAGTACACTTTCGGTACATCGTTATGAGTGATTGGAAGATTAATTCCTCTTTCATTGAGAAACGTTTTGTGGTTGTCAAAAATCTTTCAGAGTGAATGCTGTTTGGGATTAAGTAGACATATTCGGCGATGGTGTGCTTATACTCAATTCCTTAACCAGCAACTGGTAATAGTAATATTTACATTTGAATATTGTATTATGGTGAGCCTTTTCCGTTGGGACTATGACGAAATTAGATTTGCTAGAACTTCTTGCGAACTGAGGTTTCTCAGTACTTGCTTTGCTTGGGGAAGGGTACTACTGTCAATATGGCGAATTTTCCAACGACCTTGTTCTTGGTGAGGTCCAGCTAGTCAACAAATATTGTAGGTTCAACTTTTTCTCTCTTTGACCACCCAATAACATACTCTTCCGTTGCAGGCCGGACTATCTTCTGGTCCTCATTCAGGTTTACTTTTCTCGGCTCTTTATATTGAAGTCCCTTCATCAGGAGTGTTTTTAGGTCCACATCACTCACTATTTCAAGGTAACCAGTCACGACATGCTTTCATGATGTATAGATAAAGTTCAATGATTCACAATCACAACTATAGCCTCTAGACCTGTATAATTCCCTCGATACACTGTTTCAGGGTCGCTTTAAGATTTTTCTTCAGAATCCAATAGCAAGTACAAGGTCAAATAAGAATAGAACATTTCGGTTGTTTAAAGAAAACATCAAATTCAAACCATATCTAACGATGTGTAAAAATTCAGAATCCAGAAAAATTTTCACAAATCCCCGACTAAGTAACCATAAGCTTAAAATCGCGGCAGGGTGACATGCTAAAACCGCAATACTGGTTTAGCAACTTCTCTGTGACCGGTGTAATTTAATAGAAGACGCGATGCACTGTGTGTTGTATTGCTCAATTCATGGTGCTATAATCCACTCTACCCTACTGCGTATTCGTACAACAAAGTTGAATCGTGAATCCCTGTTTGATATGCTACATGTAAAATATCTTTGTGAAGATATGTATATGGGCTACCACTTGAAAGAAAGTTTTCCCATATGTAGGTCATTAGGTCACTACCTTGATTTAAAACGAAAATAAGGTAGTTTATTCTTTACTGCCAGCTGTGTAAACTTAGAAAGGCACTCATATTAAGAATTAGCCATTATTGATTCCCCTTAGACTATGTGCCATGTTTCAGCGAAATAATTTGACCATCTGCATTCAACAACTTTTGTTCACGATTGTTCACAGATCGGAGTAAATCTGAATAAAAACCGAAATTAGGGAATAGGGTCACAACATTGAAGGTGTACCAACATTTCTTCCTCTAAACATTGTAATTAAGATATCATTGCGAAGATATTTGTAAAGGCTATGATCAACATTGTACGAAAACATTTAATATGATAGGCTGATGTCAGTCATGTAGGTAAGTGGGTCACCGGACTGATACGTGTCAATACAGCAGAATAAAGGGTAAATTTGAAAGATTGCTAAAAATGTCTGCATCCAGATTCAGAAGACCTTTCTCATGAAACAATATTAGCACCAAAATCCAAACGAGGATATGCTCTAGCGAATTTCCTCTAAGAGAGAAGTGGTCAAGCTCATGTACTGGCATCTTTATCTAATACGGTAGGTTTTTTTAGATAAGGAATAGCTCATTCGATTTTATTCCAATATCTATACTGTCTCGGAAGTTACAAAAAGGCAGCGTTGTGAAGCTAGGATATGCTTTAAAGAGCTCTTAAGTATCATCCATTATACTGATCAATATGTCACCGAATTTAATTAAGAACAGGAATTAGTATATATGTGTAGATTTCTCAGTCTGTTACATCTATATAGTTCATAATGGATACTTACGTCTACATTTAATAAAACGGTGTGTTCTGGTGTAATTTTACGGAATATGTTGAATTTGAAGAGCTTTTGTAGAGAAGATTCATTTGAAAATACGTCAAACACTCAGGGGACCAACTTACTGAAGTTATAAATTATAACTTCTACAAGTGTTTATATACAGATCTTCATTAGCCGCAAAATAGCGATATGTTGACCCCCATGATTTCAAGTGCATGACACACATTCATAAAACTTACATAAGATTTAAATTGTTAGCCCACCATCACCAGATGGTGGGCTGTTCAAATCGCTTTTCGTCCGTGGTCCGTCGTCAGTCCGTCGTCCGTCGTCTGTCGTCCGTCCGTCGTAAACAATTCTTGTTATTCGCGAGTTCTCAGGAACTACTCTATGGATCTTTCTCAAATTTGGTACACAGGTCTAGTTTTGCAAGATACCTTTTCTGGTCCGATTCGAAAATCCAATATGGCCACCAGGCAGCCATCTTGGATTTCCACATGAAACCGTGTTATAGCGATTTCTCAGGAACTACTGCATCAATCTTTCTCAAATTTGGTACACAGGTTCCCCTTGCGGTCTAGTTGTGCAAGATACCTTTTCTGGTCCGATTCGAAAATCCAATATGGCCACCAGGCGGCCATCTTGGATTTCCCCATGCAACATTGTTATCATCATTTCTCAGGAAGTACTGCTTGGATATTTCCCAAATTTGGTACACAGCTTCCGCTTAGAGTCTAGTTGTGCAAGATACCTTTTTCGGTCCGAATCGAAAATCCAATATGGCCACAAAGCAGCCATCTTGGATTTCCCCATGAAAAAACTTTGTTATCGCGATTTCTCAGGAACTACTTTATGCATCTTTCTCAAATTTGGTACACAGGTTCCCTTTGGGATCTAGTTGTGCAAGATACCTTTTCTGGTCCGATTTGAAAATCCGATATGGCCACCAGGCAGCCATCTTGGATTTCCCCATGAAACCTTGTTATTGCGATTTCTCAGGCACTACTGCATGGATCTTTCTCAAATTTGGTACACAGGTTCCCTTTGGGGTCTAGTTTTGCAAGATACCTTTTCTGGTCCGATTCGAAAATCCAATATGGCCACCAGGCAGCCATCTTGGATTTCTGCATGAAACCTTATCTCGATTTCTCAGGCACTACTGCATGGATCTTTCTCAAATTTGGTACACAGATTTCCCTTAGGGTCTAGTTGGGCACGATACCTTTTCTGGTCCGATTCGAAAATCCAATATGGCCACCAGGCGGCCATCTTGGATTTCCGCATGAAACCTTGTTATCACCATTTCTCAGGAAGTACTGCATGGATCTTCTCAAATTTGGTAAACAGGTTCTCCTTAGAGTTTAGTTGTGCATCATACCTTTTTTCGGTCCGAATGAATCGAAAATCCAATATGGCCACAGGCAACCATCTTGGATTTCCCCATGAAAAGCCTTGTTATCGGGATTTCTCAGGAACTACGGCATGGATCTTTCTCAAATTTGGTACACAGGTTCCCCTTGGGGTCTAGTTGTGCAAGATACCTTTTCTGGTCCGATTCGAAAATCCAATATGGCCACCAGGCAGTCATCTTGGATTTTCCCATGAAACCTTGTTATCGCAATTTCTCAGGCACTACTGCATGGATCTTTCTCAAATTTGGTACACAGGTTCCCCTTGGGGTTTAGTTGTGCAGGATATGCTTTAAAGAGCTCTTAAGTATCATCCATTATACTGATCAATATGTCACCGAATTTAATTAAGAACAGGAATTAGTATATATGTGTAGACTTCTCAGTCTGTTACATCTATATAGTTCATAATGGATACTTACGTCTACATTTAATAAAATGGTGTGTTCTGGTGTAATTTTACGGAATATGTTGAATTTGAAGAGCTTTTGTAGAGAAGATTCATTTGAAAATACGTCAAACACTCAGGGGACCAACTTACTGAAGTTATAAATTATAACTTCTACAAGTGTTTATATACAGATCTTCATTAGCCGCAAAATAGCGATATGTTGACCCCCATGATTTCAAGTGCATAACACACATTCATAAAACTTACATAAGATTTAAATTTTTAGCCCACCATCACCAGATGGTGGGCTGTTCAAATCGCTTTTCGTCCGTGGTCCGTCGTCAGTCCGTCGTCCGTCGTCTGTCGTCCGTCCGTCGTAAACAATTCTTGTTATCGCGATTTCTCAGGAACTACTCTATGGATCTTTCTCAAATTTGGTACACAGGTCTAGTTTTGCAAGATACCTTTTCTGGTCCGATTCGAAAATCCAATATGGCCACCAGGCAGCCATCTTGGATTTCCACATGAAACCGTGTTATAGCGATTTCTCAGGAACTACTGCATCAATCTTTCTCAAATTTGGTACACAGGTTCCCCTTGCGGTCTAGTTGTGCAAGATACCTTTTCTGGTCCGATTCGAAAATCCAATATGGCCACCAGGCGGCCATCTTGGATTTCCCCATGCAACATTGTTATCATCATTTCTCAGGAAGTACTGCTTGGATATTTCCCAAATTTGGTACACAGCTTCCGCTTAGAGTCTAGTTGTGCAAGATACCTTTTTCGGTCCGAATCGAAAATCCAATATGGCCACAAAGCAGCCATCTTGGATTTCCCCATGAAAAAACTTTATTATCGCGATTTCTCAGGAACTACTTTATGCATCTTTCTCAAATTTGGTACACAGGTTCCCTTTGGGGTCTAGTTTTGCAAGATACCTTTTCTGGTCCGATTCGAAAATCCAATATGGCCACAAGGCAGCCATCAAACCTTGTTATTACGATTTCTCAGGAACTGCTGCGTGGATCTTTCTCAAATTTGGTACACAGGTTCCCCTTGGGGTCTAATTGTGCAAGATGGCTTTTCTGGTCCGATTCGAAAATCCAATATGGCCACCAGGCAGGCATCTTGGATTTCTGCATGAAACCTTATCTCGATTTCTCAGGCACTACTGCATGGATCTTTCTCAAATTTGGTACACAGATTTCCCTTAGGGTCTAGTTGGGCACGATACCTTTTCTGGTCCGATTCGAAAATCCAATATGGCCACCAGGCGGCCATCTTGGATTTCCCCATGAAACCTTATCACCATTTCTCAGGAAGTACTGCATGGATCTTTCTCAAATTTGGTAAACAGGTTCTCCTTAGGGTGTAGTTGTGCATCATACCTTTTTTCGGTCCGAATGAATCGAAAATCCAATATGGCCACAAGGCAACCATCTTGGATTTCCCCATGAAAAGCCTTGTTATCGGGATTTCTCAGGAACTACGGCATGGATCTTTCTCAAATTTGGTACACAGGTTCCCCTTGGGGTCTAGTTGTGCAAGATACCTTTTCTGGTCCGATTCGAAAATCCAATATGGCCACCAGGCAGTCATCTTGGATTTTCCCATGAAACCTTGTTATCGCAATTTCTCAGGCACTACTGCATGGATCTTTCTCAAATTTGGTACACAGGTTCCCCTTGGGGTCTAGTTGTGCAAGATAACTTTTCTGGTTCGATTCGAAAATCCAATATGGTCACCAGGCGGCCATCTTGGATTTCACCACGAAACATTGTTATCTTGCATGGATCTTTCTCAAATTTGGTACACAGGTTCCCCTTGGGGTCTGGCTGTGCAAGATACCTTTTCTGGTTCGATTCGAAAATCCAGTATGGCCACCAGGCAGCCATCTTGGATTTACCCATGAAACTTTATGGTCATTTCTAAGGAAGTACTGCATGGATCTTTCTCAAATTTGGTAGACAAGTTCCCCTTAGGGTCTAGTTGTGCAGGATACCTTTTTCAGTCCGAATCGAAATCCAATATGGCCACAAGGCAGCCATCTTGGATTTCATTTCTCAGGAATTACTACATGGATCTATCTCAAATTTGGTACACAGGTTCCTGTTGGGTTCTAGTTGTGCAAGATGCCTTTTCTGGTCCGATTGGAAAATCCGATATGGTCACCAGGCAGCCATCTTGGATTTCCTCATGAAAATTGTTTATCGTAATTTCTCTGGAACTACTGCATGGATCATTCTCAAACTTGGTACACAGGTTCCCCCTAGGGTCTCGTTATGCAAGATAGCTTTTTCGGTCCGAATCGAAAATCCAATATGTCCACAAGGCAGCCATCTTAGATTTCCCCATGAAATTTTGTTATCTTGATTTCTAAAGAAGTACTGCCTGGATCTTTCTCAAATTTGGTACACATGTTCCCCTTGGGGTCTAGTTGTGCAAGATACCTTTTCCGGTCCGATTCAACAATCCAATATGGACACCAGGCAGCCATCTTGGATTTCCCCATGAAACCTTGTTATCGCAATTTCTCAGGCACTACTGCATGGATCTTTCTCAAATTTGGTACACAGGTTCCCCTTGGGGTCTAGCTGTGCAAGATACCTTTTCTGGTCCGATTCGAAAATCCAATATGGCCACCAGGCGGCCATCTTGGATTTCCCCATGAAACATTGTTATCATCATTTCTCAGGAAGTACTGCTTGGATATTTCTCAAATTTGGTGCACAGCTTCCCGTTAGAGTCTAGTTGTGCAAGATACCTTTTTCGGTCCGAATCGAAAATCCAATATGGCCACAAGGCACCCATCTTCGATTTCCCCTTGAAAAAACCTTGTTATCGCGATTTCTCAGGAACTATTTTATGCATCTTTCTCAAATTTGGTACACAGGTTCCCTTTGGGGTCTAGTTTTGCAAGATGCCTTTTCTGGTCCGATTCGAAAATCCAATATGGCCACCAGGCAGCCATCTTGGGTTTCTGCATGAAACCTTATCTCGATTTCTCAGGCACTAATGCATGGATTTTTCTCAAATTTGGTACACAGGTTTCCCTTGGGGTCTAGTTGTGCACGATACCTTTTCTGGTCCGATTCGAAAATCCAATATGGCCACCAGACGGCCATCTTGGATTTCCCCATGAAACATTGTTATCATCATTTCTCAGGAAGTACTGCATGGATCTTTCTCAAATTTGGTAAACAGGTTCTCCTTAGAGTTTAGTTGTGCATCATACCTTTTTTCGGTCCGAATCGAAAATCCAATATGGCCACAAGGCAACCATCTTGGATTTCCCCATGAAAAGCCTTGTTATCGGGATTTCTCAGGAACTACGGCATGGATCTTTCTCAAATTTGGTACACAGGTTCCGCTTGGGTTCTAGTTGTGCAAGATATCTTTTCTGGTCCGATTCGAAAATCCAATATGGCCACCAGGCAGTCATCTTGGATTTTCCCATGAAACCTTGTTATCGCAATTTCTCAGGCACTACTGCATGGATCTTTCTCAAATTTGGTACGCAGGTTCCCCTTGGGGTCTAGTTGTGCAAGATAACTTTTCTGGTCCGATTCGAAAATCCAATATGGTCACCATGCGGCCATCTTGGATTTCACCACGAAACATTGTTATCTTGCATGGATCTTTCTCAAATTTGGTACACAGGTTCTCTTTGGGGTCTGGCTGTGCAAGATACCTTTTCTGGTTCGATTCGAAAATCCAATGTGGCCACCAGGCAGCCATCTTTGATTTCCCCATGAAACTTTATGGTCATTTCTCAGGAAGTACTGCATGGATCTTTCTCAAATTTGGTAGACAGTTTCCCCTTAGGGTCTAGTTGTGCAGGATACCTTTTTCAGTCCGAATCGAAAATCCAATAAGGCCACCAGGCAGCCATCTTGGATTTCCCCATGAAACTTTGTTATGGTCATTTCTCAGGAATTACTGTATGGATCTTTCTCAAATTTGGTACACAGGTTCCTGTTGCGTTCTAGTTGTGCAAGTTGCCTTTTCTGGTCCGATTGGAAAATCCAATATGGTCACCAGACAGCCATCTTGGATTTCCTCATGAAATTTTTTTATCGTAATTTCTCTGGAACTACTGCATGGATCATTCTCAAACTTGGTACACAGGTTCCCCCTAGGGTCTCGTTATGCAAGATAGCTTTTTCGGTCCGAATCGAAAATCCAATATGTCCATAAGGCAGCCATCTTAGATTTCCCCATCAAATTTTGTTATCTTGATTTCTAAAGAAGTACTGCCTGAATCTTTCTCAAATTTGGTACACAGGTTCCCTTTGGGGTCTAGTTTTGCAAGATACCTTTTCTGATCCGATTCGAAAATCCAATATGGCCACAAGGCAGTCATCTTGGAATTCCCCATGAAACCTTGTTATCGCGATTTCTCAGGAACTGCTGCGTGGATCTTTCTCAAATTTGGTACACAGGTTCCCCTTGGGGTCTAATTGTGCAAGATGCCTTTTCGGGTCCGATTCGAAAATCCAATATGGCCACCAGGCAGCCATCTTGGATTTCTGCATGAAACCTTATCTCGATTTTCAGGCACTATTGCATGGATCTTTCTCAAATTTGGTACACAGGTTTCCCTTGGGGTCTAGTTCTGCACGATACCCTTTCTGGTCCGATTCGAAAATCCAATATGGCCACCAGACGGCCATCTTGGATTTCCCCATGAAACATTGTTATCATCATTTCTCAGGATGTACTGCATGGATCTTTCTCAAATTTGGTAAACAGGTTCTCCTTAGAGTTTAGTTGTGCATCATACTTTTTTTCGGTCCGAATCGAAAATCCAATATGGCCACAAGGCACCCATCTTGGATTTCCCCATGAAAAGCGTTGTTATCGGGATTTCTCAGGAACTACGGCATGGATCTTTCTCAAATTTGGTACACAGGTTCCCCTTGGGTTCTCGTTGTGCAAGATATCTTTTCTGGTCCGATTCGAAAATACAATATGGCCACCAGGCAGTCAGCTTGGATTTTCCCATGAAACCTTGTTATCGCAATTTCTCAGGCATTACTGCATGGATCTTTCTCAAATTTGGTACACAGGTTCCCCTTAGGGTCTAGTTGTGCAAGATAACTTTTCTGGTCCGATTCGAAAATCCAATATGGTCCCAGGCGGCCATCTTGTATTTCACCACGAAACATTGTTATCTTGCATGGATCTTTCTCAAATTTGGTACACAGGTTCCCCTTGGGATCTGGCTGTGCAAAATACCTTTTCTGGTTCGATTCGAAAATCCAATATGGCCACCAGGCAGCCATCTTGGATTTCCCCATGAAACTTTGTTATGGTCATTTCTCAGGAAGTACTGCATGGATCTTTCTCAAATTTGGTAGACAGGTTCCCCTTAGGGTCTAGTTGTGCAGGATACCTTTTTCAGTCCGAATCGAAAATCCAATATGGCCACCAGGCAGCCATCTTGGATTTCCCCATGAAACTTTGTTATGGTCATTTCTCAGGAATTACTGCATGGATCTTTCTCAAATTTGGTAGACAGGTTCCCCTTAGGGTCTAGTTGTGCAGGATACCTTTTTCAGTCCAAATCGAAAATCCAATATGGCCACCAGGCGGCCATCTTGGATTTCCCCATGAAACATTGTTATCATCATTTCTCAGGAAGTACTGCTTGGATATTTCTCAAATATGGTACACAGCTTCCCCTTAGAGTCTAGTTGTGCAAGATACCTTTTTCGGTCCGAATCGAAAATCCAATATGGCCACAAGGCAGCCATCTTGGAATTCTCCATGAAACCTTGTTATCGCGATTTCTCAGGAACTACTTGATGCATCTTTCTCAAATTTGGTACACAGGTTCCCTTTGGGGTCTAGTTTTGCAAGATACCTTTTCTGGTCCGATTCGAAAATCCAATATGGCCACAAGGCAGCCATCTTGGAATTCTCCATGAAACCTTGTTATCGCGATTTCTCGGGAACTGATGCGTGGATCTTTCTCAAATTTGGTACACAGGTTCCCCTTGGGGTCTAATTGTGCAAGATGCCTTTTCTGGTCCGATTCGAAAATCCAATATGGCCACAAGGCAACCATCTTGGATTTCCCCATGAAAAGCCTTGTTATCGAGATTTCTCAGGAACTACGACATGGATCTTTCTCAAATTTGGTACACAGGTTCCCCTTGGGGTCTAGTTGTGCAAGATAACTTTTCTGGTCCGATTCGAAAATCCAATATGGTCACCAGGCAGCCATCATGGATTTCACCACGAAACATTGTTGTCTTGCATGGATCTTTCTCAAATTTGGTACACAGGTTCCCCTTGGGGTCTGGCTGTGCAAGATACCTTTTCTGGTTCGATTCGAAAATCCAATATGGCCACCAGGCAGCCATCTTGGATTTCCCCATGAAACTTTGTTATGGTCATTTCTCAGGAAGTACTGCATGGAACTTTCTCAAATTTGGTAGACAGGTTCCCCTTGGGGTCTAGTTGTGCAAGATAACTTTTCTGGACCGATTCGAAAATCCAATATGGTCACCAGGCGGCCATCATGGATTTCACCACGAAACATTGTTGTCTTGCATGGATCTTTTTCAAATTTGGTACACAGGTTCCCCTTGGGGTCTGGCTGTGCAAGATACCTTTTCTGGTTCGATTCGAAAATCCAATATGGCCGCCATGCAGCCAACTTGGATTTCCCCATGAAACTTTGTTATGGTCATTTCTCAGGAAGTACTGCATGGAACTTTCTCAAATTTGGTAGACAGGTTCCCCGTAGGGTCTAGTTGTGCAGGATACCTTTTTCAGTCCGATTGGAAAATCCAATGTGGTCACCAGGCAGCCATCTTGGATTTCCTCATGAAAATTTTTTATCGTAATTTCTCTGGAACTACTGCATGGATCATTCTCAAACTTGGTACACAGGTTCCCCCTAGGGTCTCGTTATGCAAGATAGCTTTTTCGGTCCGAATCGAAAATCCAATATGTCCACAAGGCAGCCATCTTAGATTTCCCCATGAAATTTTGTTATCTTGATTTCTAAAGAAGTACTGCCTGGATCTTTCTCAAATTTGGTACACATGTTCCCCTTGGGGTCTAGTTGTGCAAGATACCTTTTCCGGTCCGATTCGAAAATCCAATATGGACACCAGGCAGCCATCTTGGATTTCCCCATGAAACCTTGTTATCGCAATTTCTCAGGCACTACTGCATGGATCTTTCTCAAATTTGGTACACAGGTTCCCCTTGGGGTCTGGCTGTGCAAGATACCTTTTCTGGTTCGATTCGAAAATCCAATATGGCCGCCAGGCAGCCAACTTGGATTTCCCCATGAAACTTTTTTATGGTCATTTCTCAGGAAGTACTGCATGGAACTTTCTCAAATTTGGTAGACAGGTTCCCCGTAGGGTCTAGTTGTGCAGGATACCTTTTTCAGTCCGATTGGAAAATCCAATGTGGTCACCAGGCAGCCATCTTGGATTTCCTCATGAAAATTTTTTATCGTAATTTCTCTGGAACTACTGCATGGATCATTCTCAAACTTGGTACACAGGTTCCCCCTAGGGTCTCGTTATGCAAGATAGCTTTTTCGGTCCGAATCGAAAATCCAATATGTCCACAAGGCAGCCATCTTAGATTTCCCCATGAAATTTTGTTATCTTGATTTCTAAAGAAGTACTGCCTGGATCTTTCTCAAATTTGGTACACATGTTCCCCTTGGGGTCTAGTTGTGCAAGATACCTTTTCCGGTCCGATTCGAAAATCCAATATGGACACCAGGCAGCCATCTTGGATTTCCCCATGAAACCTTGTTATCGCAATTTCTCAGGCACTACTGCATGGATCTTTCTCAAATTTGGTACACAGGTTCCCCTTGGGGTCTGGCTGTGCAAGATACCTTTTCTGGTTCGATTCGAAAATCCAATATGGCCACCAGGCAGCCATCTTGGATTTCCCCATGAAACTTTGTTATGGTCATTTCTCAGGAAGTACTGCATGGAACTTTCTCAAATTTGGTAGACAGGTTCCCCTTGGGGTCTAGTTGTGCAAGATAACTTTTCTGGACCGATTCGAAAATCCAATATGGTCACCAGGCGGCCATCATGGATTTCACCACGAAACATTGTTGTCTTGCATGGATCTTTTTCAAATTTGGTACACAGGTTCCCCTTGGGGTCTGGCTGTGCAAGATACCTTTTCTGGTTCGATTCGAAAATCCAATATGGCCGCCATGCAGCCAACTTGGATTTCCCCATGAAACTTTGTTATGGTCATTTCTCAGGAAGTACTGCATGGAACTTTCTCAAATTTGGTAGACAGGTTCCCCGTAGGGTCTAGTTGTGCAGGATACCTTTTTCAGTCCGATTGGAAAATCCAATGTGGTCACCAGGCAGCCATCTTGGATTTCCTCATGAAAATTTTTTATCGTAATTTCTCTGGAACTACTGCATGGATCATTCTCAAACTTGGTACACAGGTTCCCCCTAGGGTCTCGTTATGCAAGATAGCTTTTTCGGTCCGAATCGAAAATCCAATATGTCCACAATTACAAGCGTCTAGTCCGTCATTCATAATCCAGCAGTCGTCCATTAGAGAATATCCGCGTCCATAATCCAAAGACCTATTCCATTTCCATATAACAGTATTAGCACCAAATTCAAAAAGACAAAAGTATACATAAACATAGGCTTGTTTCCTGCAAGAGAGAAGCGGTCATCAGTTTTCAATGATGCCGGCAAGACATCATGATGTTCCAAAATATCAAATCCGTATCGCTGATCAGTATTCTTAATCCATAATATTCGTTATAGAGTCCTCATCTAAAAATGATGTACCTCAGTCACGCTTTGATTGCGGCTGTTCATATGGGTACCATGATGATCTTGAAGTACATGGGCTCACACGGCCCCTAGCCCCGGGTTAAGCGGAATTAGACACATGTTACGAAACGTAGCCCCATAGATCTTGCACGCTACGTTCGTATTTTGCTATCAGCATGCGATATGTATCGCCAAATTTGAGAAACTTTTGAGTGGAGGCGCTTGGTGGAATAGCCCTGTTTTATAAGTTTCTGCAACACTGTTTTGTGACGTTGATTAAAATCATCACATTTAACACAGAATCTAGCAAATGCTACTAAGCGAGATATGTATACGCCATATGCAGGTCCCACTGGAATATTACTATCCAGAAAAGGATAGTTTACGATGTCGAAATTGTAATCATCTCTTTTGTCATAAAGTCGACGAGAGAGAATGCCCGCTTCATTTTTATAGAGATAGAGATCTAAATAAGATGTGCCTTTAGGGCTATCTGTAGTTTCCTTCAAATCCAGTGAAGGTGGATATATATCCTTCACTGCGTCATTTATATAGCGATTATCCACAGCGAGAAGATCGTCTATATAGCGTTTGGTGAATGAGAAGGAACGGGCTTTGAATGGATCGGTTTTTGAAAGCGCCTGCATATAGTCATATTCATAAGAGAACAGATACAGGTCAGACAACAGGGGTGCACAATTAGTACCCATTGGAATACCTATATGCTGCTGATATATTGTGTTGCCAAATTTCACATAGATATTTTTAATGAGAAATTCAAGCAACTCTATAAACAAAGAAACATCCCATGAATGATATCTCTTGCATGTAGTCGAGCTAAAGAATGCTTTATGGCTTCCGATATTAATATATCTACGATCAGTTTTCTTGAACACAGATCTATTAACGATCAGTTCAATAAGGTCCTGATGAGGGATTGTAGTATAGAGAGTCGAGAAATCCCATGTGGATACATGTCTGTACGGTATGTGACCTTTAGCATCAAGTTCTTCCGTAAGACATTTTGAGTTTTTCAATATCCACATACATTCAACGCCAGAGTTCTTAGAAATAGTGGCGCAATACCTTTCCCAAAATGCTTTTACCTCCTGAAGGGCCCTCGTCAATAGGGTTGAAAGAAGCTTGGTGGTGCAGCTTCTAGAACCAGCTATGAATCTAGCTTTGTATGGTGATTTATGCATTTTGGGAGTCCAGTATATTTTTTGGTATGTCGTTATGATTGGTTGGAAGACAAATACCTCTTTCCCTGAGAAACTTTTTGTGATTGTTAAATAAATCTTCCAGAGCAAATGCAGTTTGGGAGTAAGTAGACGTATTTGATGAAGATATGTCTACACTCAATTCTTTAACGAGCACCTGGTAATAGTAATATTTACATATGAATATTATATTATTCGGAGCTTTGTCTGCTGGGACTATGACGAATTTACTCTGGAGATTTGCTAGAACTTCTTGCGAATTGAGGTTTCTCAGTACTTGTTTTGCTAGGGGAAGAGAACTTCTGTCAACATGGCGGATTGTTTCAACGACCTTGCTCTTGGTGAGGTCCAGCCAATCAGCGAGTACTGTAGGTTCAACTTTTTCTCGCTTAGACCAATCAATAACGTACTGTTCTAATGCAGACAGGACTATCTTCTGGTCCGCCTTCAGATTTATCCTTCTTGGCTCTCTATATTTAGGTCCTTTCATCAGGAGTAATTTCAGATCCTTATCACTCACCACATCAAGGTCACCAGTCACAATATGTTTGCATGGTGTATAGATAAAGTTCGATACTTCACAATCACAACTATAGCCTCCTGACGTGTATAAGTTCCAGTCAAACTCCTTGACAGCATTGGAGTAATTGAATATTTTGGTGGCTATAGATTTAGTATACTTATATGAAATGCAAGGAGGTTCTGTGAACTTGAAATAGTTTGGTACAGCGTTGCGTACCTCTGGATCATTCAGGATTCGAGGTAAATTAATGATGTCCAGTCCTTTATCTAAGTAGTTGAGTTTCAAGAAAAGCCGATCTTGAGATGTTTCGATTATGTTCACTGGACGATACAACCGAAAATACGCTATATCTTGACATACTTTACTGATTTTTGATGGTATTATATTTCCTGAAGACGCAGATTGCTGTATATCTCTGGCTATTTGATTTAAAGCTCTCAGAGGTAACGCATACAGAACTGTACGTAAGCTATGTATACTATTGGGTGCGTTAGTTAAACCCACTAAGTAATTTAAAGTGATATGATCGTGAATCATCGAACTATTAAACTTTCGCCAACCATGGCTGCGTTGTCTCCGTTGATGGGGTTTAAATAGTTGGGTAATGTTGGATATATTTGAACGGCGGTTTATCATTTAAACCAAACGGAAACACTGACCCAAGTTCTAGCATCCAGAATAATTCCCGCTCTCGGATTTTTCTCTCAAATCCAAAGGGGGAATCCTTAGTAGATGGATAGACGACGTCTATGATCTGAATACTAAAGTTATCCCAGCCATGGTCGGGTCCAGAAAAATGCCTACCTATAAGCAATTGCTTTTTCCTTACGGATTTTCTGTGACCGTTCACCCTAAGATGGAGTCTTTGGGTGGTCTTGCCAACATACTGTTGACCACACTTCTTACAAGAAACTAAGTAAATACAGTTTGTAGTAGAACAACTAAGATCAACATACGAGTTAACAGAATATGAGTTACCAGTTAACGCGGAACTAAATGAAGCTGAAGTATTAAAGAGTGGACACGTGAGACATCCACGGTGTCCACACTTAGAAATTTTGAAATTATTACATGTAGAATTCGGTGCTAAACAATCATCAAGCTCAATATTGCAAGGTTTGATGTCGTGGCCTTGCTTTGCTGTCAGAAATATATCTGTCATTTGGATTGAAAAAGGTCTTAGTGCATTTCGAACTATTAGAGACTCGGCCGAGAAACCTGCACTAAGGTTCCTCGGGTCTGTCTTCATATTTTTTCTTTTAGTTGTGCTCATTATGTTTGTTGGGTGTGCAGGGGCCCAGCCTCGGGGACAACTTGTCCACCAGCAGAATCCAGGCATACACAGGTTAAAATTACAAGCGTCTAGTCCGTCATTCATAATCCAGCCGTCGTCCATTAGAGAATATCCGCGTCCATAATCCAAAGACCTATTCCATTTCCTATTCCATAGAGATCTAAATAAGATGTGCCTGTAGGGCTATCTGTAGTTTCCTTCAAATCCAGTGAAGGTGGATATATATCCTTCACTGCGTCATTTATATAGCGATTATCCACAGCGAGAAGATCGTCTATATAGCGTTTGGTGAATGAGAAGGAACGGGCTTTGAATGGATCGGTTTTGAAATCTTGGATTTCCCCATGAAATTTGTTATCTTGATTTCTCAGGAACTACTGCCATGGATCTTTCTCAAATTTGGTACACAGGTTCCCCTTGGGGTCTAGTTGTGCAAGATACCTTTTCTGGTCCGATTCGAAAATCCATTATGGCCACCAGGCAGCCATCTTGGATTTCCCCATGAAACCTTGTTATCGCGATTTCTCAGGCACTACTGCATGGATCTTTCTCAAATTTGGTACACAGGTTCCCCTTGGGGTCTAGTTGTGCAAGATACCTTTTCTGGTCCGATTCGAAAATCCAATATGGCCACCAGCCGGCCATCTTGGATTTCCCCATGAAACATTGTTATCATCATTTCTTAGGAAGTACTGCTTGGATATTTCTCAAATTTGGTACACAGCTTCCCCTTAGAGTCTAGTTGTGCAAGATACCTTTTTCGGTCCGAATCGAAAATCCAATATGGCCACAAGGCAGCCATCTTGGATTTCCCCATGAAAAAACCTTGTTATCGCGATTTTTCAGAAATTCTTTATGCATCTTTCTCAAATTTGGTACACAGGTTCCCTTTGGGGTCTAGTTTTGCAAGATACCTTTTCTGGTCCGATTCGAAAATCCAATATGGCCACAAGGCAGCCATCTTGGAATTCCCCATGAAACCTTGTTATCGCGATTTCTCAGGAACTGCTGCGTGGATCTTTCTCAAATTTGGTACACAGGTTCCCCTTGGGGTCTAATTGTGCAAGATGCCTTTTCCAGTCCGATTCGAAAATCCAATATGGCCACCAGGCAGCCATCTTGGATATCTGCATGAAACCTTATCTCGATTTCTCAGGCACTACTGCATGGATCTTCCTCAAATTTGGTACACAGGTTTCCCTTGGGGTCTAGTTGTGCACGATACCTTTTCTGGTCCGATTCGGAAATCCAATATGGCCACCAGACGGCCATCTTGGATTTCCCCATGAAACATTGTTGTCATCATTTCTCAGGAAGTACTGCATGGATCTTTCTCAAATTTGGTAAACAGGTTCTCCTTAGAGTTTAGTTGTGCATCATACCATTTTTCGGTCCGAATCGAAAATCCAATATGGCCACAAGGCAACCATCTTGGATTTCCCCATGAAAAGCCTTGTTATCGGGATTTCTCAGGAACTACGGCATGGATCTTTCTCAAATTTGGTACACAGGTTCCCCTTGGGTTCTAGTTGTGCAAGATAACTTTTCTGGT
>JAVTVY010056735.1:0-29552 GCA_036873755.1 Hanleya hanleyi | reverse complement strand
GGATTCGAACCCACGACTCCGGCTCAACGCGCCGATGCTCTACCGACTGAGCTATAACGGCCCATAGGTATTACACCCGACCGTGGATTGTCTCTGTAATGACCAACCTTCTCTCTCGGTGTTGCATTGCGTGCAACTGGCTTTATAATGAAGAAAGAGAGAGAGAATTAAGGTTTAACGTCGGGTTCAACAATATTTCAGCTATATAGCGACGATCAAACAAACTTCTAAGTATTCAAGTTAATAACTCCGTAAACTAATGCATTAAATTATAAATGATACTTGGTATGGCGTTTTGCCCGTCACTAAGCATATATACATATGAAATGATTTTTGAGAGAGAAAGAATAAATTGGTCGTCAGCGGGATTCGAACACACGACCCGGGTTAACGCGCCGATGCTCGCGTATTATGGAAATAGCATCTCTCATGTGGCAGAGCAGGTCTAAGTTTCCAAAATATGACCTGGCTTCTGGATTTCTTTCACATGAAAGATGGCTGTTATCCCTTTCTTTTGAGTGACTGATAATTGCCCTTCCCTATATGCTTCATTGATGGATTTATCCAGTAGTGACCAATATCTACCTAGATAAAAATTAACAAATTCGCTGGTATATCCGTCCGAAACTGGACTTTTTCATACTTTTTCATGCTGCAGCCTCAGAATGCTTTATTTCCCCTTCTAACTTGTTTGTGGAAAGTTTAGGAAGTCATATGATTGGCTGACAGCTATAGGATAAAATTCTTCTAGATCGCTATCCTTTGATTGATAAAGTTCTTTATAAAAGTTAAATATTTCATTCTGAATTGCGGGCTGGTTTGCGAACGTTCCAGTTTCATTTATTATTTTATTCAGCTAGTGAACAAACAATATTTCGATGGTTTTTCGCCTTGTTCGATCCATTTGGCTCTTGATTGTATTAACAATCCCTCCATTTTGTTGTTACGGGCATATTCTAGTTGCTTTTTGGCGCCGTCTTCATTTCCTCATCTTAGTTTTGCATCCGGTGACTCGTCCAAAAGTATTTCTAAATTTAGCACGGTTTATTCTAATAATTTTTTCTCATTTTCCAATGTAGCTTTCTTTATTCTAGAAGCATAAATACCCAAGAATCAGGGACAAGGCACATGCCTCAGCCCCGGATTTGTCTCACTCCCTGCTGGCTGTTAACCAGCTGTTAACCAGCCTCTTAACCTTCAAATTCACAGGATGGTCGAATATACCAGGCTATTTCGAACTGTGAACAACTTTGATTAAATGTATCTAAGTCAGAGAAGTATTCCCAATGTATATGAGTAGAAGTATAAGCGTAAAAATGGTCGCATTGTCCTCTTTGCACTTAAACTTGAGGGGTTAACTCTTGATTTCCGTGGAGCGTCCGACAGGTGGCGCCACCAGCTCAAGAGAGCTCCCCGCAAAAGGGAGGTAACTCTTGATGCACTTTTGTGGTTTTTGGCAAATGCCGGGTTATCTTCCCTGATTCGAACATTTGCATATTAAATCTATACGAGAAAATGCCTGTATGGGGTATGGATGATCCGATTGGGTCGTATGAGGTATCAATGTGAAGCAGTCGTGAAGGGGCATCTGATGGGCTGGGTGTGGGGTTGAAATAGCGTCATTCTGCGCATGCGCGGTAGACAAAGGGCATGGAAATAGCCGTTTTGGGACCGAGGTGGGTCTCTAATGGTCCGAGGGAGTCGAGTGAGGTATCAATGTGAAGCATTCGTAAAAGGGCATCTGATGGGCTGGGTGTGGGGTCGAAATATCGTCATTCTGCGCATGCGCGGTGGACCAAGTGTATGGAAATAGACGTTTTGGGGTCTAGGGCAGCCACTAATGGTCCGATGGAGTCAAGTGAGGTATCAATGTGAAGCCTATGTGAAGGGGCATCCGATGGGGTGGGTGTGGGGTTGAAATGTCGTCATTCTGCGCATGCGCGGTAGACCAAGGGTATGGAAATGGACGTTTTTGAATCTAGAGGAGCCCCTAATGGGCCGATGGAGTCGAGTGAGGTATCAGTGTGAAGCCTATGTGAGGGGGCATCTGACTGGACTAGTGTCTCTGCGCATGCGCAAACAGGGAATTGTGGGAAAAGGGTATGGAAATAGACGTTTTGGGGTCTGGGTGGGCCACTAGTGGTCCTATGGAGTCGTATGAGGTATCAATGTGAAGCCTATGTGAGGGGGCATCCGCCTGGGCTAGTGCCTCGGCCGGTGTCAACATTCTGCGCATGCGCAGACAGGGAATTGTGGGGAAAGGGCATGGAAATAGACATTTTGCGCTCTATTTGGGCCCCTAGTAGTCCGATAGGGTCCAGTGAGGTATCGTTGTGAAGGATACGTGAGGGGGCATCCGCCGGAACTAGTATGACGTGGAACTGACGTCATTCTGCGCATGCGCAGTAGACCAAGGGTATGGAAATAGACGTTTTGGTGTCTGGGTGGGACACTAGTGGCCCTATGGAGTCGTATGAGGTATCAATGTGAAGCCTATGTGAGAGGGCATCCGCCTGGACTAGTGCCTCGGCCGGTGTCAACATTCTGCGCATGCGCAGACAGGGAATTGTGGGGAAAGGGCATGGAAATAGACATTTTGCGCTCTATTTGGGCCCCTAGTCGTCCGATAGGGTCCAGTGAGGTATCGTTGTGAAGGATACGTGAGGGGGCATCCGCCGGGACTAGTATGACGTGGAACTGACGTCATTCTGCCCATGCGCAGTAGACAAAGTTTATGGAAATAGACGTTTTGGGGTCGAGGTGAGCCACTAGTGAGCCGATGGAGTCTTATGAGGTATCGTTGTGAAGCATTCGTGAAGGAGCATCCGCCTGGAAAAGTCTGTCGTTCGTGTTCAACAGGGAATTGTGGGAAAAGTGCATTGGAACGTTTTGGGGTCTAGGTGGGCCACTAATGGTCTGATTGAGTCGAATGACTCCGCCTGGGTGGATGGGTGTTAGGAATAACGTCATTCTGCGCATGCGCAGGCAGGCCGTAGTATGGAAATAAACATTTTGAGGTCGATATGGACCACTATTGGTCCGAATGTGTCTAGGGAAGTGTTATTTTGTAGCACTCGGGGTGTAGACCACGACTTGAAGGGATGTCCACGTCACCTTTGACGTCACTGGTGACGTCATCAGTGAGAGTAGTAGCGAAAGCGAGAGTTTCGGAGGTGTGATGGAGAGCATTTGGAGTAGATAACGGCCTATTTTCCCATCCAACTATCCGGTGGAGTTACCTGTGAGTGTGAGTGTATGCGCGCGTGTGTGAGAGTGAGTGAGTGAGTGAGTGAGTGAGTGTGAGTGGGTGAGTGGGTGAGTAAGTGGAACGTGCACAACGCCCGTGAGGCGTCCCCAAGGCCCGTCTTAACGCATGGACGCACTAACGACGGTGAGTGAGTGAGTGAGTGGGATCCTACTGGACTAATGTAACGTCCGTTTTCATCATTTTGCGCATGCGCAGTATGGCCGTCGTATAGAAAGCAGGCATTTTGGGGATTCGTGGAGGCTTGTTGAGTGGTTGACCATCCCTGGTCAAATGGATCGTGTGGGGTATCAGTGTGAAGCTCTCGTAGGAAGTGGAAATTGCCCCTCATTTGTCTGGCGCTCACTTCACAGTGACTTGAGTAGCAGGGGGTGTCTTCGTCGATGTTGTTGTTGTTGTGATTATATATATAAATTTTGTTGCAAGAATATATTTATTTCCCACCTTTTCATACACCACAATGACAGTAGATGTCATAAAAATGCTTTATATACGCCCTAAATCGATCTACATACCCCTCCTCTACTAGATCTCCATCTCTAATAACAAGTGGGGTAACTTAATGTTAAAGCCGTATACCGACTTTCGCCACGAATCCCGGTACAGGGGGTAATTCGGGTGTTTGCAGACAACCAACAGTAAATGGATGAGCAGACGTGAACTATGGTGAAAACTCAACGGGCGTGGAGAATTCCATGAGGTAAGTTCTCCTGCATTCGAAGCTTTTCGGCCTCGATTTCAAAAGTCTTCGGAAGTCTTTTATCGGTTACTGGAAACCAGCCATATCGTGGAGAATGTATTGTGTACCGGGATTCGTGGCGAATTCTTTAACATTAAGTTACCCCACTTGTTATTAGAGATGGAGATCTAGTAGAGGAGGGGAATATAGGTGATTTAGGGCATATAAAGCATTTATGACATCTACTATGCATTGTGGTGTATGGTGGGATAAATATATTCTTCTGACAAAAAGTTCCCTTTATAATCAAACTCAACTGCATCGACAAAGCCCCTGCTACTCAGTCACTGTGGCTCACTTCCGGTTGTGTGGGGCGCTGGCCTCAGCCAATCAGAAGCGAGTATTTTGACCCGGTGCATTATGGGACATATCCAAGATGGCGGCGTCTGCCTCCTGGTTCAAGATGGCGGCACGTCCGGTGTCGAAAACTGACCATTTTGTCGGAATGTGGTCATCTGGTGTCGAAAACTGGACCTTGTATGGGTCCCGCCTAATTTGGTGTAGAGATGGACCACTATTGGTCCGAATGCGTCCTGTGGGGTGTCATCTTGTAGTTCTCGGAGTGCAGACCACGATTTGAAGGATGTTCACGTCATCTGTGATGCCATTGGTGACGTCATCAGTAGGAGTAGTAGCCAAAGTGGGCATTTTGGAGCAGTGAAAGAAGGTATTTGGTGTAGAGATGGACCACCCTTGGTTCGAATGTGTCGAGGGAAGTGTCATCTTGCAGTTCTCGGGGTGTAGACTCCATTTGGGGATGTCCACAGCATCTGTGACGTCATCGGTGACGTCATCACTACGAGTAGCAGCGAAAGAAAATGTTTTATAATTGGCTCAGTGCCAATTTTCCCACGATTTGGGCTGATGAGGGACACGCGCATGTTCATTCCTATATTTACAGACACCGCCCCCCACACCACCACACACACCACCGCACACCGCACCACCACCACCACCACCACGCTTTACGGTGGTGGTGGTATCATCCGTGTGGCAGAGCTCTTGGATCGGAGCTCTTGGAGCTCAAAGCTTGTGGAGCTCAGAGCTCGGAAATGACGTCATCATGCATGCGCGCGTACCGTGGTGCACCCTGTACCCTATAGCCCGTAGGGAATAGGGTACACCAGGGTGCGGGTGCAGCACAGGTACGCGCATGCATGATGACGATTTCCGAGCTCTGAGCTCCAAAGCGAGCCCGATCCAAAGATCTGCTACCACACACCACCACCACCGGGCGTTGACGCCCGTCAACGCCCGGTGGTGGCGTTGGTGGTGGTGGTGGTGGTGGTGTGCGCTGGTGGTGGTGTGTGGTGGTGGTGGTGGTGGTGGTGGTAGTGTCTGTAAATATAGGAATCAGCCCAAATCGTGGGAAAAAATTGGCACTGAGCCAATTATAAAACATTTTCTTTCGCTACTACTCGTACTGATGACGTCACCGATGACGTCACAGATGCTGTCGACATCCCCCAAATGGAGTCTACACCCCGAGAACTGCAAGATGACACTTCCCACGACACATTCGAACCAAGGGTGGTCCATCTCTACACCAAATACCTTCTTTCACTGCTCCAAAATGCCCACTTTGGCTACTACTCCTACTGATGACGTCACCAATGACATCACAGATGACGTGAACATCTTTCAAATCGTGGTCTGCACTCCGAGAACTACAAGATGACACCCCACAGGACGCATTCGGACCAATAGTGGTCCATCTCTACACCAAATTAGGCGGGACCCATACAAGGTCCAGTTTTCGACACCAGATGACCACATTCCGACAAAATGGTCAGTTTTCGACACCGGACGTGCCGCCATCTTGAACTAGGAGGCAGACGCCGCCATCTTGGATATGTCCCATAATGCACCGGGTCAAAATACTCGCTTCTGATTGGCTGAGGGTAGCTCCCCACACAACCGGAAGTGAGCGCCAGACAGATGAGGGGCAATTTCCACTTTTCCTACGAGAGCTTCACACTGATACCCCACACGACAAGCCTCCACGAATCCCCAAAATGCCTGCTTTCTATACGACGGCCATACTGCGCATGCGCAAAATGATGAAAACGGACGTTACATTAGTCCAGTAGGATCCCACTCACTCACTCACTCACTCACTCACTCACTCACTCACCGTCGATAGTGCGTCCATGCGTTAAGACGGGCGTTGGGGACGCCTCACGGGCGTTGTGCACGCTTCACTCACTCACTCACTCACTCACTCACTCACTCACTCACTCACACTCACTCACTCACTCACTCACTCACACACACATACGCGCGCATACACTCACACTCAGGTAACTCCACCGGGTAGTTGGATGGGAAAATAGGCCGTTATCTACTCCAAATGCTCTCCATCACACCTCCGAAACTCTCACTTTCGCTACTACTCTCACTGATGACATCACCAGTGACGTCACAGGTGACGTGGGCATCCCTTCAAGTCGTGGTCTACACCCCGAGTGCTACAAAATAACACTTCGCTAGACACATTCGGACCAATAGTGGTCCATATCGGCCTCAAAATGTTTATTTCCATACTACGGCCTGCCTGCGCATGCGCAGAATGACGATATTCCTAACACCCATCCACCCAGGCGGAGGCGCCCCCACGTATGCATCACATTGATACCTCATTCGATTCAATCAGACCATTAGTGGCCCACCTAGACCCCAAAACGTTCCAATGCACTTTTCCCACAATTCCCTGTTGAACACGAACGACAGACTTTTCCAGGCGGATGCTCCTTCACGAATGCTTCACAACGATACCTCATAAGACTCCATCGGCTCACTAGGGGCTCACCTCGACCCCAAAACGTCTATTTCCATACCCTTTTCCCACAATTCCCTGTCTGCCCATGCGCAGAATGTCGAACACGGACGACACACTAGTCCAGGCGGATGCTGCCTCACGACTGCTTTACATTGATACCTCACTCAACTCCATTGGACCATTAGTGGTCCACCTAGACCCCAAAACGTCTATTACCATAAACTTTGTCTACTGCGCATGCGCAGAATGACGTCAGTTCCACATCATACTAGTCCAGGCGGATGCCCCCTCACGTATCCTTCACAACGATACCTCGCTGGACCCCATCGGACGACTAGGGGCCCAAATAGAGCGTAAAATGTCTATTTCCATGCCCTTTTCCCACAATTCCCTGTCTGCGCATGCGCAGAATGTTGACACCGGCCAAGGCGGATGCCCCCTCACATAGGCTTCACATTGATACCTCATACGACTCCATAGAGCCACTAGTGTCCCACTCAGACCCCAAAACGTCTATTTCCATACCGTAGAATGACGTCAGTTCCACGTCACACCCATCCCGTCAGATGCCCCCTCACATAGGCTTCAAATTGATACCTCATACGACTCCACCCAGACCCCAAAACGTCTATTTCCATACCCTTTTCCCACATTTCCCTGTTTGCGCATGCGCAGAATGTTGACAACGACCGAGACACTAGTCCAGTCAGATGCCCCCTCACATAGGCTTCACACTGATACCTCACTCGACTCCATCGGCCCATTAGGGGCTCCTCTAGATCCCAAAACGTCCATTTCCATACCCTTGGTCTACCGCGCATGCGCAGAATGACGACATTTCAACCCCATACCCACCCCATCGGATACCCCTTCACATAGGCTTCACATTGATACCTCACTCGACTCGATCGGACCATTAGTGGCTGCCCTAGACCCCAAAACGTATATTTCCATACCCTTGGTCCACCGCGCATGCGCAGAATGACGATATTTCAACCCCACACCCAGCCCATCAGATGCGCTTTTACGAATGCTTCACATTGATACCTCACTCGACTCCATCGGACCATTAGAGACCCACCTCGGTCCCAAAACGTCTATTCCCATGCCCTTTGTCTACCGCGCATGCGCAGAATGACGCTATTTCAACCCCACACCCAGCCCATCAGATGCCCCTTCGCGACTGCTTCACATTGATACCTCATACGACCCAATCGGATCATCCATACCCCATACAGGCATTTTCCCGTATAGATTTAATATGCAAATGTTCGAATCAGGGAAGATAACCCGGCATTTGCCAAAAACCACAAAAGTGCATAAATAGTTACCTCCCTTTTGCGGGGAGCTCTCTTGAGCTGGTGGCGCCCCCTGTCGGACGCTCCACGGAAATCAGGAGTTACCCCTCAAGTTTGTGCAAAGAGGGCAATGCGACCCTTTTTACGCTTATACTACTACTTACATGCTTCCCATTATATATAGTTTGATCATTTAAATGTGAGGGGAAATTTCGTAAAATCCCATTTCAAAATTTGCTGTATATTCACCCGATCATCTGTATTATAAATGAGACGTTGTTGGAAAGGAGGTGTTCGGTTTGACCGTATTTTTTTCCTTAGTGTGTTGCGTTTATACATCGAAAATATAATTTCCTCTCGCTAACTTTAAAAGTTATTAGCTTGAGAGAGAAAATACTGAATTTTCATATTCTCAATTTTCACAGAGAAGAGATTTGTCAAAAAAATATTACGAGTATTAGAAAATAAGTATTTGTTTGTTTTTGCAATTTTTGGCGATATTCCTGAAGGGAATTCCCTTCATATATAAAATATGACACGTTTAACCAAAACGAGTCTTACATATCGAAATGCGGTAGGTTTGATCCAAAATGATACTGAAGAATCGTTTTGGTTAAAGGTGTCATATTTTCATAATATTGAAAAATGTCAAAACGCTTGTAATGCTCTGAAAGGGTGTAGTTCACAGCCAATCGGCACGTGATTCCTCAAGTTGATAATTGTAACAGCTGCTTGGCCGAATGGTTACAGTGTCGGACTACAGATTAAAAGGAAACCAACATTTTGGTTCGAATGCCCAAATCCCCGATTTTTTTATTTTTTTTTATTGATTCCCCCCGCCCCTTTTTCCTTTTTTCTTCCATCTTCATTTTGGACTTTCAAGTACAATAGCGACGTGAAATGAAGACAGCGAGCCCCTAACGCACATAATCCCTAATTTCATTATAATTCGTGAATAGAATTGCACACAAACAACTCCACACACAAAGTCAGACCAATTGTTCAGTATTTGAATATTCTGACGATCCAGCAGAGCAAAAAAATTATTGTTACACATTGTTATTGTTTCGTCTTAGGGCAGCGGAAAGTTGTAACTGTGAATTGAAAAGTTATACGGTTAAAATTGTCTTATAGCAAGTCCTTTATTAAGGAAATGACCCTCAACAAGTGGTGATGCTTGCTTTCTCATGTTATAATGCATGTGCCAATACGGTTTTTTTTTGCAGTTACTTCCTTAATTATTGTTCGCTGAACTTTTGGCAGTGATTTTTTCAGTTTTCGAGTCGGTTTATATATTAATATAACTGATTATTGTTCGTAAATATCTGGGTCGTTCATGAAAATACTAATGGTAACCGTATGAGAATATGAACCAGAATTTCCCATTAGACTGGCCTCGCCTGTCTGATAAAGAGTTGGGGAACACCTGAGCATTACGTCACAATTTACCGGCCGGCTCGGAGCGAGACAATAGAGCAGCAGAGAGCGAATCTGAAGGGAAAAATATCCATCTAAAGCGAACACATCCTTTGCTTGAATCGGTGTTAAATACGCTAATTTTTCTACCCTTAATGGAGCCGGTAGAAAATTCCAATAGGGAAGCATTTTGCTGAATAATATTGAATATTTAATCTTACTGTATTCGTAGACGGGTTTTTTTATGCGATTAGAAAACGTAACATGACATAGTGTTCAAAACAAGTTGGCCAGCTCGATCAATTTCAAATCAGTCAAATGAAAGCGTGTTAACGATATTTCAGTTGCGTGCAGTGTATCAAGCGAAGATGGAAGTCGTTCAGCTGACATGGGCTGTTCGGAGTTTGAATTAAATATTCCCTTAATCTTACTGTCATTTTTGAACGTGTTACGCGTTTCAGTAACACATGCAATGGAATGAAAAAAAAACAAAAAACCCCCAAAAAACTATGAACTCAGAAACAGCCACGCAATACGCCATGCACGCCTGACTGGAGGCAGACAAAAGTGATGGCGTGCTTTAATAAGCTCACAAACAAAACAGAAACATGAAAATTCGACTTATGCAGTAAATCATTTGCAATTTCATTACTCTTGCGTCACTCATTAAAACACTCCATGCCTGGTTGCATCTCTCAATCAACAAACAGAGTATTACTAAAGTGCATATAGGTGGTAGAATCCAATATAACTGAATCTCCTACAGGTGCCTGTCACATTGCAGTTCCACCTCTGCCTGGCAACACATATCACGGACTGGACTAGCTTGGAGCATTGAACGAGAGGTATCCGCTTTGAACAGGTAATTTGGTCGAGCGTTGATACCATAGATAATCATAGACTCGGATGAAGTAGGCCAATATCAGAATTCTTTCAAAACAATACTGATTTGCGTACGGATTATGTTTGAAACCCCATTTGCGTATACGGATTATGTTTGGGGTTCAACAATATGACTACGGTACTTGTGCTTTATACACATCATCATGACTGCTAATCAGATAATCTGTTGTTTCGTTACCTTTCGGACACAAAAGTTGATGGAGATCACTCTGATATTGAATTACTGCTTGAAAAAGAGGATATAAAAAATCAGTTATTTTGGCCATGTTTTTATATAAATTATTTTTGTACGGCTATAAGAATCTAAGAAATAACATGGCTTTCAATGGGATTTTAGGGTTCAGTCAAAAATTTGTACGAAACCTGCAATGTTAGGTCGCGTGAACATGGTGAACAGTAGCCGAGACGGTTCAATTTTGCCCACATTCAAATGTGTTTTGACGTACTTTTCTGTCGCTTAATGATACCCATACATATATAGACTTTTTCAAGTAAATCCCTATCTTTCTAACGCGAATGAAATATTTTTTTCATCGGCAATACTACGCTCATACTATTCAGCTTGTATCACTGACGTCCCTACTCTCCTTGTCCCCCCAAGGAGAGTAGGGACGTCAGTGATACAAGCTGTTTATCAGCGTACGGCAATACAAGCCAACGAGAATATATATATTATTTTTTTTTTGCCCTATACCGCCGGTTTTGCCAAATCCTTCATTGATTTATATTGCGAAGAGATAAGCTACAGCACTGCTTTTCAAGTTAATTTTGACGCAATTTGTGATAATCATAAATTATATTCTCTAAATAGCCTAAATATTCTATCTAAAACCATAGTAAAATGTGATCGATTGACTAGCCCATGACGGCGGCATTCGCACCGGAGCACAAGTCTCATGGCTGGAATTTTTGTGCATGAAGGGTTGTCATACCTCCATTATTCATTAATAAAATTTCAAAGAAAAGTTGGGCCGAAATAACTCTCTGGAATTCTGCCAGATGATACTACTCCACGACTGGGCGTGCGCAGAATGACGTCACTTCCAATACAAACCACACCAGTCTGATTCACCTTCACGAGTGCTCTGACATTACACCTGACAGGATCCATTTGGACCATGGATGGTTCACCTCCACCCCGAAACGTCCACCCAAACCACCTTTTTGGGTCCATCCCCATGTAAGATCCACGAGAGAAGAGGACACAACGATATAGGGGTCTGTCGGCTGCAACAATGGGTCTAGAGACATGGACCTTTCCACTATTACAAAGTTTTCAACAATGTGTAGGCCTACTTACATGGGGGAACGACCTCTGTTTGTAATACTGACCGCGCATGCGCAGATTGACGGCACTTTCACTATGCACTACTCCATTCGGATAGGCCCACATGAATGCTTCAATAGGACACACAAGCGACCCATTTGGACCAAAGGTACCCAATCTCTACCCTCAAAAGGTCCTCTCAAATGCCACTTTCCTACTACTCAACGACCGGTCATGCGCTGATTGACGGCACTTCCACCACACAACACCACATCAGTCGGCTCTACACCACGAGCGCTTCAATATGACACCTCACGTGGCTCATTTGGACCATGGATAGTCCATCTAGACCCCAAAACTTCAACTCACACGCCTTTTCTTCTATTATTAGAACTACTCGATACATACTCTCTTCATATACATTAACTCACTTAAACTTCAGCGTCTTAGTCAAAAATTAATCTCGGATTTTTCAACATTATATGGTCAAAACTATGTGGTCCTTAGATAACTGTAAGGGAATGCTGTCTTGGAACATTGATGGGTTGAAAGATAAACTTAAACTTCTACATGTACAACAGGCAATTGAGGCACATGATATAATATGCCTCAAAGAAACCCATACACTGTAAAACAATTATTGTAAAGTTTACAGTAAGTTACTGGCAGCAAAGGTGCCAGTAACTTACTGTAAAATTTACAGTAGGATGTTACTGTAGTTATTACAGTAACTTACTGGCAGCCAAGGTGCCAGTAACTTACTGTAAAAATGCAATAATATATTGTTACTGTAAATTTGTTATATGATTTCAATCAGATAATTCTGAAAAAAGAAAACCACGAAGTGACAGAAAGGAAGAATATTCTCTCTTTCTTATCATGATTTTTCCTAACAATATGACAAGTTATTGTCTGTTTGTCAAGGACATAAACTGATAAATATATTGAACACGGAATGTACTACCACTGTGCATACATATATGAAGGTACCGGAACTAGTGTTCGACTATTCCATATATTATAAGTCCAACACCCACATACATGATTTTAGATACATCAGAAAGATATTCACGTCAGTTTCACTGATTTAAATAGGCACCATTATCAGGTTACATAATCACACAGCCAGAAAAAAAAAACACTTTTTAAACTCCGGTAAGAGTTATGCCCCTTCGAACCAAACTGGCACTGATTCATTAAATTAATATATATGATATGATGATTTTAAGTATATGTTCGCCCACTCGTATTACATTGAGAAAGTTATTATCTTTGCATTATCAGCCCTTATAAATATAAAAGAGAAGAATTAAATTAAAATGCCCATTTAAACCAGGAAATCTGAATGGGCTAAAACTTGACCGCAATATGATGAGCTATGAAGTCAGAAACTTTCTGTCTACTCCGTTTCTAGGCGCATGATAAGAACTAACTAGGGAAGGGGTGGCGAAGACCGGAGGAGATCCGCCTCTAGGTAGGCTCAATCATATATCGCCTTGGGGGATTTTCTCGTGCTCCGAAATGAAGAAAACTATAAAGAGCGGAAACTTTGCGACTTTGTAACTTATCATATTGGGGTCATTTTGAGCCTATTTGAATAATCCTCCAAGTAGGGTATGATGAGAAGATAAAAAATGGCAGGGTAGGCCTACCAGGAATGTGATGTTTTTGGACTTTTCCCTTCAAAATTGCGGAGTTTTCGTAACATTGAATTTTACAAACTTTTTGTGAAACAACGTGGCGATCAATATAAACCGTATACTATAATAGATATTTTGAATGTCTATGAGTTCACATCAACGCATGTTGTTATTGAGCCTTAACGTTGATAATGCATCCTTACCCCAGAAACAAACAAAGAAGAATGAATTGATGAACAAACAATTAGCAGTAGTATATTCTGTACTGTACTTATATTTCACAGTCAAAACAATACAAAATATATTTCTTTTAAAGATGTATATGAACTTGCTGTATATGAAACAGTACGGCGAATTACTTTAAATTTCTTTGTATAGAATATTGCTCTGTATGCTGTAAATTATATTCTGCAGTGAAGTAAAATAAAGCAATAAGTTATGCCAATTTTGCAGTAAATGCGTTCAGTGTACTGTATTTTATATTCATGCCAAATACTGTATTTTGAAAAATATATGCAGTAACTTACTGTATACAATGTAATACAGTACTGACTGTATTACAGTATTATACTGTAATTATGTTTTGCAGTAACTTACTGCACTTTTGCAGTAAAAAAATTACAGTGTAATTAAAAAAAATAATACTGATAACCGTTCAGTAATTACAAACTTGAAAGAATATGGAAAAATTTCTAAACACAGTGTGAAAACTTCCAGGCAATCTTGTGGCAGGGGATCTGGGGGACTGCTGGTTCTCTATAACAATGACTATCATCCTTCTATAACAGAGGTGCCAACTGATAATGCCTCCACTCTATCGGTCCAACTATCAGGCAAAGTGTTTGGATGGAAACAGGATCTTTACATATGTTGTTTTTATATACCGCCTGTTGACTTCTCATATTATAACAACCAGTATGATATATTAGAAACAGAAATTGCCCAGTTCAGTACCAAAGGCATGATCCTCCTAATGGGTTATGCGAACGCGAGAACAGTCGTAAACAATACCCTGTTAGAATATTATATTATATTATACAAGATTAGATAGTGACAAATTTGTCCTATTACCCGACTGTTATATTTTAGATTCAGTTAATCGACAGAGGTATTCCCAAGATAACTGTAACAACAACAGACATTATGGCAAATTTTTAGTTGATCTCTGTATTTCCACAGGAGTGAGAATCCTAAATGGTCGTACTCCTGGCGATTATTCAGGTAAATTAACGTGTTTCACACCTTAAGGCTGCAGTGCAATCGACTACATTCTAGCCCGTCCAAATACAGCACAACAAGCAATAAGTCTTAACGTTAGAGAAATTACACAACACTCTGTACATTGTCCAATATCAGTTTTATTTAAATGTTATAAAAGTCATGTTAAAAGCTCAATGCAAAGTGTTAACTCACACCCTATGCCAGACGCATACAGGCTTAATACAGAGAACAAGATGGAGTAAATAAGAACTATTGACTGTTGAATCGCAAAATCGGATACAAAATTTTATGTTAACTGACATTCGTTATTCTAAAGAAAACATAAATGATGCAGTCAACTCTTTAAATGATATACTGATAACGGCAGTAAACAAAATATCTCCTCCCAAACCCAAACGAAATTACAAAAAAATGATAGAAAGAAAAGAGTAACGACAAAAGATAATAACTCGGATATAACCCATATTAAGAACCACTTCATATCCTTAGAAACACCCTCACAATAGTGAAATCAGATCAAAATTTAATAATGAGCACGAAAAAGAAATTAAAAAGAAAGCAAAAACAACAGGAAAAAATAATTAAACATGAATTATATTTCAAACTTGAAATACTACAAGATAATGATCCCAAAGAATACTGGAAAGTAATTAATAACTTGATTAAACAAAATAAAGAAGAATTGTACCTCCCTCAAGATTTTAAAGGAAAACTTTACAACCATTTTTGCGAGCTAAACTCTGAACACACGCAACACGAGGATAACATAGCACAGAACCTTCTGGTTGAACTCAAAAGGAGAGAAAATGAGCAACAACAAAATCCAGTACTAGATAAGCATATAAAAACAAAATAGAAAAAAATAGAACTATTGGGTCCCACACCCAATCGTTTCCTTCTCAAGAAAACTGTCCATGGCTTCAGCTTTTGTTTCTAGATTTTGACGAGATGTTCCAAGTCCAACACTGCGTGAAATGTTCAAGTTTCCAATTTCGGAAACCCGCCGGAAACCTATTGGAAACTGTAGCGCTACAGTTTCCAATAAGTTTCCGGCGGGTTTCCGGAATTGAAACTTTTCACGCAGTGCAAGTTTCTCATGCATCTTATTTATATGCAGATGGCGCTCTAATATACTCATCGTATCTACGGCGGAACGTCAACAGCTAATATAAACAAAGAAGTTGTTATCCCTAACAATTTTTTTCGTTATGATTAATCATCACAGAAGGATGGACCCGCCTTATCGGTATATAGACAAGTTAGTCCGTTACGAATTTTAGTCCTCTTGCTATCTTTTAACTCAAGTGATGTGAGACCTGTTTTAGACGCAGACAAACTGGGAATAGCAGTCTCTCATGTGGAAGAGGTCTGAGTTTCCTATATATGACCTGGCTGCAGGATTCCTTCCACATCGGAGGTGAGCAGAGTTTGCATGCGATTGCTTTTTCGATTACCCGATTGTATCATTGTCGAAATTATTCTGAAATATGAGGCAGTGTAGTTTGATTGGAAATCATCTCTGTGTTGAAGTGGTGGAAGAAAAACTCAAAATTTACTCATTGTGAATATATATATTTTTTGAATATATCAGAATTCGACAAATAAAGTTAAATTGGATTGAAACGGTGGAGGGTTTCTGACATGAAATTGTAGGCCTGTATTATTTCTAACATAAATCATAACCCGATTCCACGGAGAATTGATAAAGGAAGATTCTGACACTAATGGAATTATCGGACCGTTTGATCCAACGACCCCAACTTGTCCGTTTGATCAAATTTGATAGGCAGGCAGAAGTTGTTGTTCGTCCTTTCACCCAGCCGTCCATAATTATTTTGACAACATGTTTTTCTCCTCTTGTCAATTTCTGCAGCTTCAAGGCTTATTGCGGTCAGCGCCCCAGTATCGAGATATAAAATGATTAGCATGTTAACAGCCATGGAATGTAAAGTGATTAATCCATTCTGGCTTAGATGGATGTCACGACACCCCGGTCCCTTGCTAAAAGGTCATGCGATGATCGGCCTTTGCATTTGTTTTTGTGATCCTTGGTAGAGGTTTGTCTAACAGGGACAAAACAAAAAAGAGCTTACTATGAGTTAAATTTGACTAAAAATATTTATCAGTTAAATATAGAATACTACAAATTCGAAAGGATGCAAAAAAACTTTTGAATTGGACTATTCAACCCGTATGTTATCGTATACTCTCTAAAATAATTAGATTGAAATTCAATCTATCAGATTGAAATTAGTGACCAATCTATTATTGGACTGAAAATGTTCGATCTAATAGATTGTAAACGATAAAATGAATCTGTTGTAGGCAGGAAATTCAATCTACTAGATTGAAATTAATAGATGGAATATTCAATCGAATAGATTGGTCACTAATTCCAAGCTGATAGATTGAATTTTCAATCTAATTATTTTAAAGAGTACAATTCCAGCGAGGTCGAAAATCTCGAACGCTTTTGGTGCATAAAAATGATTCCCCGTCATATAGCAAAACTTTTTCTTAGCTTCATAAGTTTCCTCGTGCCTACGTGCGAAGACGTCTAGAGTATAAAACTGAGCGAACTCCATAGAAGACTTAATCGAGTTTCCAAAGTTCGATTGACAGTAAATTGAAAAAGTTGGCTTTCTTTGCTTCGCACAACACATCTCTGTACGACTGTAGTTTATCATTTCGGAGGAGTGATGACAAATTTAGCGAATGCTGAAAGAAACGAGATGAGTATTTGACTTTAGGCGGGAAACTGTGTCGTAGATAGCTGCAAGACGTATGTTTCCCGTTGTTTGGCCTATTAAAGAATGCGCGTCTTTTATGGAACGTTATCATGGCTTTACGCTCAATTCCGCTCAGAGCCCATCTGCCATTATGCGGCGGATGATACGGGCCAATGGTTTCGCAGAACCGCAATCTGGCTCGGCCAATCAAATGGCGGCGTATGACGCAAACCAAAATGAATGGAAATGACCATTTGTTACGGTCGTCCTGCTACGATGTTACACCGGCGGCGTATCAATTTCAGGATTCATTAAACAAATATTTAATTTTCTCCGTCGGCACGGATTTTAATCCCTTTTTGTCGATGGCCATTCAGTGCTGCTAGTAATTGGCATGTCAGTTCTTTCTCCTATACCAGTTAACTAGAACTCCCCGGGGAAATAGAAGAATTGCTGGCTGAGACATATCTCTTGTCCGGCTATAGCTTTCCACGGCGGTTCTAAGAATATCTATGGTTAGTCTCTCAGATTCCAAAATGGATGAAAATCGGTTTAGTTAATCCATTGGAGCAAGAAGTTGATTATTTCTAACAAGTATATAAACACCCGGTGAAGGGTTGGGGCCCCAAACATCTACCGTCTTCCAATTTCCTCCTGACTTTCTCGGTGATCTATATACCGGTATAGCAGTTTCCCCCGGAAAAGGTAAGTTCTTTTTTCTCTATACCGTGTAGTATATTATAAATGTATAATTTACAAGTGGACGCTAGCATCTCTTTTTAGTGCCCTTTAACGACTTCGCATTAAGTTATAGTTGTCATTATTTTTTGCAATGTCAGTCAATTTGCTTGCTCTATAAAATGAACCCCAACATATAACTCAAAGAAAAGACACCATGGACTTCAAAATTGCTACAAAC
Source organism: Hanleya hanleyi (assembly GCA_036873755.1). Lineage (NCBI taxonomy): Eukaryota > Metazoa > Mollusca > Polyplacophora > Lepidopleurida > Hanleyidae > Hanleya > Hanleya hanleyi. The sequence continues at coordinate 11,376 of JAVTVY010056735.1, read as the reverse complement.
AATCGATGTTTTTCTAGATTTATGTCTTTATTTATTATAATAGGTCATATTAGTGAAAAAATATATATATTAAAACTATAGGCTTAGATAAATCGTGTGTCAGTGGCGTCTTCTATAGTTAATGAGCATTGTTTGGAGAGGATTTCTTTATTCGATTCTTTCGCGACATATATTTAAATATTTTGTATCATCATAATCCTTGATAGAAAACCTATAGAAGTATACATATTTAGGAAAAGGGTGTTGCTATAGAGCCATTGTCACTGTCTTGTTATCCCCTGATATTACCATGCCATAATGGGGAGCGATTGTAAGACAATGGCGAAGGCTTCAAGTCACTACACTCTTAAAAAGTGTTAAAATGAAAATGAGTGTTGTATTTAACATTATAAATGTCCGAGGAGTGACAAGATTATATAAAGTGTTATATTTGAACACTCCAAGAAAGTGTTGCAGAAAGTTGTTATATCCAAGATTATAGTGATGTAACAAGATCAATACAACACTTTGCAAGTGTTAAGTTCAGAATTGTAAAGTGTTGTATTGCTCCTCATATACAACAGTATAATGTTGGATATAAGTTTTTTCAACATTTTTTAAGAGTGTTACAAATATAAAACTTTATATCATGTTCTCACTCCTCTGACATTTATAGTGGTAAATACAAAACGTTCATTTTAAGAGTGTATATACACCGTAAAGTTGACATGGGGTGTCATTGTGCACACTCCAGGTCACGGTAAGAATAGGCCTCAGCCTCTCAGAGAGCTTGTTTGTAAGAGGCGACTAACTGGGGCATGCGTGGGGTTCCCGGGTGTGAAAAGGAATAGGACCCTACCCGTGTGGTTTCCGGATGTGAAAAGGAATAGGAACCAAACGTCGTGATATGACTGAAATAGTGTTGAAAGCGACGTTAAATCATATTCACTCACTCACTCACTCACTCTAATAATTCAATCACAGGAAGCGCAACTTCGAACTCCATCATTGAAGTAACAAAGCATGACTAACATTCTGTGTTGTTATCTGCCACGTTGTGAAGATTTCCGATTATATGAGAAATATTTCAGATATAAGTTTTCAATCCTGCATTTATAGGTGATCGAATTAATAGAAACTTTATCGTACCCTTTATTATTCGAACGTTGCACAACCGAAAGGTTCGAAAATGTTTCTACTCAAATGCTTATTGCGCATGTACTCCTGAAGCCAAAAATGTTATGCTGTATGATTTTGGGGAGAATTTATCAGTTGTGAATTCCAAAGGACTAAATTTTAACAATGTAGATTATAATATGGCTAAATGTAACAATAAACAATGTAACATTAAAACAGTTCCCCCATTTTATCTGGAAATCCAATTTGATACCATTTCACAAGTTTTTGAGCACTCATGATCAGTTTCTTAAGCCTCTAGTTATTTGCAAAAATGGTAAATTCAAAACGTATATTGCTTTTGTGAGTGTTTGAAATCATCAAAAATCGACATGGATCTCAATATAGCCCTCTCTATTTACGCGTTCTGAATCGGTTTTAGTTTTAGAGCATACTTTCCCGAGAGAGCAGGTAGTAAGAGGCAGGCAGGGCCATTCCTCTATATAATCATCAGTTTATTTCATTCATACCAGTCCTTCAGGCAATAGCCAAATCTTATTTACTATTTTCATATACGCACCTTATATATAGCTCTGCCTTGCGGTGAAACCTTTATCTTTCCTAGGATATATATGTAGTACCATGATTTTCTCATTGCCGTATATAATAGGAGTCGTCCATGTTAGCTAAATTATTACAGATAATGGAATTTCCTCAAGTAATTTGATTGATGACATGTTATTCACTCGAACGGTTATTGGAAGAGGGGATCAATAGAAAAATCAGCCAGGCCCAAAATTAATTTCCATGGGTACTTTGTTGTAGGGGATTATTGCAGATATGTTACAGTTTGCGTTTATTGATGAGCGATCGGATCATTCGAGCTCTCTTCTCGACGTTATTGGTGAACCCGAACAATCCAAGAGCTATTCTCTGTATATACTTACTACTCAAATACTTATAAACTTATGAACCGCTGCTCTGAAGGGGCATACCTCGAACGGTTTGGATGGCTGAAGCCTGGAATAACATGATGGCTAACCGATTTCGTCGACTGCGATACATCGACATTTTCAATCACTATTTTCAGAATAACGGTTTTCAAATGGCAGCTTTGCGTAACATTTCGCTTCGGGCTAATTTTGGCGACTTCTCTCAACGAAAGAAAATACCTAACTCAGTTCAACATTTGTATGGAACCGTATGGAGTTCTCAGAAGGCTTCACTATAATCTGTTATATTGGTGTTCAAAATGACTTTCAACGTCGTTCAGTCGATAACTCAACTTTAACTATCACTTTATTTAACTTGTAACAGGAAATGCAGATGCAGGAAATGTTTCAGTCTTCGTTAATTGAACGTCGGTGGAATCAAAATCCTTCTGTATTGTTTTTATTAAATGTTAGTTCACTAATCTGAACTATTTATACAAATACCATATTTCAGTATTTCAAGTTAAACCATATTTCCTTTCGACCCATTTATGAGTAGCTGCATGTATTGAAGAAACACGCTCACATATATATACTAATAATAATTCGTCAGTATTTTTTGTATATAATAAAGGAGGCCACAAATATAAAAAAAACCCGATACACATACATCTGAACTTATACATTAATCTTTATTTGGAAGAGCAGAGCTATGATGAACTGACTTTTTGGCTTTTCAAACAACACCATCCTAATGTAGGCCTTTGATTCAATCTAATAAACCAAGATGATATATTAGAGGAATACCCCCATCCCCCCCCCCCCCAACAACTTACCACATCATACCCTTGGGTCAAGCGCTACCAGAAAATGTAAAAAAAATCCAAGATGGCCGCTTCGATGACGTCACGTTTTCAAAAACGGCATTTTTTGGTGGATTCTTCGTTCAGATTTTCCGAATTTTTTATTTATGCAATTTCTCCGGAAAAACTGCATGATAAATTAGTAAATATTAATGTGATATGAAATAAAGTAGTTTTGTCCCCTTTTCATCGCAGAAAAGCAGAAATTTTGAAAAAATATGACAAAAAAAAATCACTTTTCTGGTACCCCAAGTGATCGCCATCTCCGATTAACCCATTATCCTCTGCTCGAGGGGTCATGCAAATAGGCTCAAAATGACCCCAATACGATTAGCTATAAAGTCACGGAGTTTCAGCCCTCCATTTTTTGTCGTTCCGGAGATAGGGCATTTTGCCCCCCCCCCCAACCCCCCGCCCCCCCAGCCAGGTAGGTATAATAAGCCAATCACGACAAATTCTGCCTTTTTAATTTGACACTGATTGGCGATAATTTCACGAATATGACCAAATTTGCACGTACCGGTCTTCTGATATTTTCTACCACACTGTTATAAATCACACCGTAAATTTACAGTTAAATGTACTGGCAGAAAAGGTGCCAGTACAATGAACTGTAAAATTACGTTACACCGTATTCTACAATTACCGCTTTTTAACAGGCTTTGAGCTGTAAAATGTTGCACCGTATTTTATATTTACCGTTTATTGACAGGCATTCAACTGTATATTGGATTGCACTCTAATTTACAATTGCCGTTTTATTAACAGCCTTTAAACTGTGTGATTACGGAACACCATTGTGTACAATTATCGATTCCTTAAAAACGTAGGTCACTGGAAGGCTGAAACGGTCATTGCTCTTTCGCGTATTTCAGCTCTTCGCGTTTACAAATGCGGCCACCACAAGTATCGTAAATACTCACGAAGGAATCTGTGAAATTATTACACTAATATTAAGACACAACTATAGTCAGATAAAACTAAAATCAAACCGTACTATAGACCGAAAAGTAAAGTTAGCCGCCTTGTCCCTCCCATGCAGTGCGTGTTCTGATAATGCTCTGAATGTTGTATCGTACAACGCAGGTATTGGATTTTTCCTGCAACTTAGCGTTTCGTGTGCAAAGATATCAACCTCCTTTCAGAGAGAACAGGATTTTTTTGTGACGTGTGTGCGCAGTTTACCCATTCCAGTTGATGTCAACTGAAATATCACAGTTCAATTTACAGATTAATGTGTTTACGATTAAATGTACTGTAAACTCCAACATACACTTACTGTGAAATAACGGTAATTTATAACAGTGCACCTTACCAAATTTGGATTTGTTTTTTTTCTATAATACTAGCTAAATTGGCCCATGCGCTCCTGTGTGTAATTGCAAGGGGCCTCATTTTTAAGTTGTTTCACCCATATAGCCACCTGATTGACTAAGGATGTAGCTTTAAATTCACACGGGATAAATATAGCCTTGGTGTAAGATATAATATTCCGTCATTTAATTCAATCATTCAGTATAATATTTCGTGATATTATATCTAAGTTTACTAAGATTGCCTTTGATTGAGCTGTTCATATGTCACCATTCTCGTGTCAGCCTTTTTTGTTTTAACTGTTCATTCAAAAACCATGCACTTATGTCTGTTTTCCATGCACAGGGTTTAAACAAATACTATCTTCATGCTGGTCTTTGATTTTAACTGTTCATAACACATTTTTGATGTTCTTTAATTTAAACTGTTCAATCAAACACCATCTCGTGTCAGTCTATAAATGGAACCTTTTATTCTAGATTGTCCAAAAACCATCATTCTGCCAGTATGATTCGAACTGTTCGTAACAACCCCCATCTTTAAGTATGTCTTATGGAACTGTTCATATAAACATAATATTTACGTCTGTATTCGATTACCTTGCAAACCACGTTTACATGTTAACTTTGATCCATTACCATAACTTCGAGATATGACCTCTATATATCTCCCTCTTATTTGACTCCCACACACCCCTCCCCCACGACATATATAATATTTCGCATGAATGGATCAGCCTATATCTGCCATTCGACAGGCAAACTTCGTCCGCATGGAATCGCAAGCCATCATCGCCCCCTTCCAACCAGTTTTTACTTCTCACCTAGCCTCTTTACACCCACTCCGACATAGGCCGCGTGGAAGCACAAGCCCACCCAACCCCGACAGAGGCCACGTGGAAAGCACAAGCCCATGCACCCCCCGCCCCGGCATAGGCTGGGTGGAAGCACAAGCTCGACCCCACTCCCGACGACAGATCGGGGGAAGAACAGGTCCACCCTTTTTGATCTCACTCGACGTATAATGCCCAGAATCTGATCTGTTTCGCATGGACGGGTAGGGTAAGTTGTGCGCGGGCATTTCCTTCGGGACATTTTCCCCAACCGGACATGTCCGGGAAGGGAAATTGTCCGGAAGTGGAAATGTACGGAAGGGAAATGTCCTTTAGGAAACTGTCTGGAAGAGGAAGATTCGGGATTTCACGGTAAGCCCTATACAGGCAACCATCGACCATGCACAAGATCCATTCTACTCTTTCTTCAATCTAATAGATTGAATAAATAATTTCAGTCGTATCGAAAGATTGACATTTTAATCTTCGAAGAGATTGGACCTAATATTCACAGATTAAAATGTCAATATTTCGGTTCAATTGCAGTTATTTTGAATCTAATAGATTGAAAAGGAACAGAATGAATCCAATGTAGACCTAAAAATTAAACTAATAAACAGGGGTTTTCAATCTAATAGATTGGGTTTCAATCTGAATAGATTGATCACTAATTCCAATCTAATTATTTAAGAGAGAACCGTCTATAAGCTGTTTCACAGTAGACCCATGTCTGATAGAGTGCAGTCATCAGATTCACCATTCGACAGGCAGCCATCGACCATTTGATAGCCTACCATCGACCATTCGACAGGCAGCCATCGACCATTTGATAGGCAGCCATCGACCATTCGACAGGCGGCCATCGACCATTTGATAGCCTACCATCGACCATTCGACAGGCAGCCATCGACCATTTGATAGGCAGCCGTCGACCATTCGACAGGCAGCCATCGACCATCGACCATTCGACAGGCGGCCATCGACCATTTGATAGGCAGCCGTCGACCATTCGACAGGCAGCCATCGACCATTTGAGAGGCAGCCATCGACCATTTGATAGGCAACCATCGACCATTCGACAGGCAGCCATCGACCATTTGATAGGCAGCCATCGACCATTTGATAGGCTACCATCGACCATTCGACAGGCAGCCATCGACCATTTGATAGGCAGCCATCGACCATTCGACAGGCGGCCATCGACCATTTGATAGGCAGCCGTCGATCATTCGACAGGCAGCCATCGACCATTTGAGAGGCAGCCATCGACCATTTGATAGGCAGCCATCGACCATTCGACAGGCAGCCATCGACCATTTGATAGGCAGCCGTCGACCATTCGACAGGCAGCCATCGACCATTTGATAGGCAGCCATCGACCATTTGATAGGCAGCCATCGGCCATTTGAGAGGCAGCCATCGACCATTTGATAGGCAACCATCGACCATTCGACAGGCAGCCATCGACCATTTGATAGGCAGCCATCGACCATTTGATGGGCTACCATCGACCATTCGACAGGCAGCCATTGACCATTTGAGAGGCAGCCATCGACCATTTGATAGGCAACCATCGACCATTCGACAAGCAGCCATCGACCATTTGATAGGCAGCCATCGACCATTTGATAGGTTACCATCGACCATTCGACAGGCATCCATCGACCATTTGATAGGCAGCCATCGACCATTCGACAGGCGGCCATCGACCATTTGATAGGCAGCCGTCGATCATTCGACAGGCAGCCATCGACCATTTGAGAGGCAGCCATCGACCATTTGATAGGCAGCCATCGACCATTCGACAGGCAGCCATCGACCATTTGATAGGCAGCCGTCGACCATTCGACAGGCAGCCATCGACCATTTGATAGGCAGCCATCGACCATTTGATAGGCAGCCATCGACTATTTGAGAGGCAGCCATCGACCATTTGATAGGCAGCCATCGACCATTCGACAGGCAGCCATCGACCATTTGATAGGCAGCCATCGACCATTTGATAGGCTACCATCGACCATTCGACAGGCAGCCATCGACCATTTGATAGGCTACCATCGACCATTCGACAGGCAGCCATCGACCATTTGATAGGCAGCCATCGACCATTCGACAGGCAGCCATCGCCCATTTGATAGGCAGCCGTCGACCATTCGACAGGCAGCCATCGACCATTTGATAGGCAGCCATCGACCATTTGATAGGCTACCATCGACCATTCGACAGGCAGCCATCGACCATTTGATAGGCAGCCATCGACCATTCGACAGGCAGCCATCAACCATTTGATAGGCAGCCGTCGACCATTCGACAGGCAGCCGTCGACCATTTGATAGGCAGCCATCGACCATTCGACAGGCAGCTATCGACCATTTGATAGGCAGCCATCGACCATTTGATAGGCTATCATCGACCATTCGACAGGCAGCCATCGACCATTTGATAGGCAGCCATCGACCATTTAATAGGCTACCATCGACCATTCGACAGGCAGCCATCGACCATTTGATAGGCAGCCATCGACCATTCGACAGGCGGCCATCGACCATTTGATAGGCAGCCGTCGACCATTCGACAGGCAGCCATCGACCATTTGAGAGGCAGCCATCGACCATTTGATAGGCAACCATCGACCATTCGACAGGCAGCCATCGACCATTTGATAGGCAGCCATCGACCATTCGACAGGCAGCCATCGCCCATTTGATAGGCAGCCGTCGACCATTCGACAGGCAGCCATCGACCATTTGATAGGCAGCCATCGACCATTTGATAGGCAGCCATCGACCATTTGATAGGCTACCATCGACCATTCGACAGGCAGCCATCGGCGATTTGATAGGCAGCCATCGACCATTCGACAGGCAGCCATCTACCATTTGATAGGCAGCCATCGACCATTTGACAGGCAGCCATCGACCATTTGATAGGCAGCCATCGGCCATTTGAAAGGCAGCCATCGTCCAGTTGATAGGCAGCAACTGACCATTCGACAGGCAGTCATCGACCATTTGATAGGCAGCCATTGACCATTCGACAGGCATCCATCGACCATTTGATAGGCAGCCATCGACCATTCGACCGGCAGCCATCGACCACTCGCCAGGCAGTTATGCATCGAAAATCAGAAATGTCAATTTCGTCTTACTTACTATCATCCAAATCTACATTCAGTTCAGCCGCTCATGTTCATCATCTTCTCGATAACTTTGATTTCATGCCAGACTCTTTTCTTTTTAACTTGCCAGAGTGAGAGAGACAAAAGACAAAAAGTAACTTCTCTGATACTCTACATGACCGCCAGTTTGAATTAACTAATGATTCTCTGTTTGGGGTGTCATGTAAGTAGGCTGAAAATGACCCCAATATGATAAGCTATGCAGTCACAAAGTTTCAGCTATCAAAGTTTCAGCCGATCAAGCTAGATAATATATCTCGTTATCTGATCAAGCTAGAGAATACCTTGTTACCTGATTAAGCTAGAGAATACCTCGTTACCTGATCAAGATAGAGAATACCTCGTTACCTGATCAAGATTGAGAATACCTCGTTACCTGATCAACCTAGAGGATACCTCGTTACCTGATTAAGCTATAGAGAGAATACCTCGTTACCTGATTAAGCTAGAGAATACCTCGTTACCTGATCAAGCTAGAGAATACCTCGTTACCTGATTAAGCTAGAGGATACCTCGTTACCTGATCAAGCTAGAGAATACATCGTTACCTGATCAAGCTAGAGAATACATCGTTACCTGGTCAAGATAGAGAATACCTCGTTACCTGATCAAGCTACAGAATACCTCGTTACCTGATCAAGCTAGAGAATACACCGTTACCTGGTCAAGATAGAGAATACCTCGTTACCTGATCAAGCTAGAGAATACCTCGTTACCTGATCAAGCTAGAGAATACCTCGTTACCTGGTCAAGATAGAGAATACCTCGTTACCTGATTAAGCTAGAGAATACCTCGTTACCTGATCAAGCTAGAGAATACCTCGTTACCTGATCAAGATTGAGAATACCTCGTTACCTGATCGAGACTGAGAATACCTCGTTACCTGATCAAGCTAGAGAATACCTACTTACCTGATCAAGCTAGAGAATACCTCGCTACCTGATCAAGATAGAGAATACCTCGTTACCTGATCAAGATAGAGAATACCTCGTTACCTGATTAAGCTATAGAGAGAATACCTCGTAACTAACTGATCAAGCTAGTGAATACATCGTTACCTGATTAAGCTAGAGAAAACCTCCTTACCTGATCAAGCTAGAGAATACATCGTTACCTGAGATAGAGAATACCCCGTTACCTGATCAAGATAGAGAATACCCCGTTACCTGATTAAGATAGAGAATACCTCGTTACCTGATCAATCTAGGGAATATCTCGTTACCTGATCAAGCTAGCGAATACCTCGTTTCATTCTAACTCATTCTAACTGTTCATTCATCAACTATTTATTCCGATTTTTTGAATATTTTATTATTCTGTTAAACCGTCAACACATTTTAGCCCGGCTTAATTTGGTTTGAACTCTCTCAACCCATCTTCGTTCACCAAGCCAATTTCTACGCTCATGCCTTGGTCGGACGGACTGCCATTATTATTCAGACAGAGCCTGTAGCCTCATGAATATGCATGGCGCATTATTCATCATCTTTCCGAAAGTGCTCTGAGACGGCGTCAGCGATTCGCTGGCATTGCCATTACGTCAGCCTGCAGAGGCGGCGTGTGCTGTGTTTGATTGGTTCGTAAGACGAAATTGACATTTCTGATTTTGAACAATAATGGCAGCTCGTCCGACCAAGGCAAGTTCGATGTTTCACCCCAACCACCTCTTCACGGGGGCATAATATCCCAGCCACCAGCCAGATGTTCGGACAGGATTCCCGTCCGAGTGGCATAAGTAGTAAAAGCGCCCGCAAAACAAGAGTTTTGGGGCGCGTGGGCGGTGGTATTAAGGTGAAGTGTCGAAATATGGGGTCTCTATATATAACCCCATGCTTTATATAAATCCACAACAAGGCGTGAAACGCATTTTGGGTGAATCGAGAAATAAACAGTTTACCGCCAAACAAACCACATCAGCATATTCTACAAGTATCACTTTATATATTCCCGCCGTCAAATTAGTAAATTTGTGCAATTTTTACCTTTGCCGGGCAATTCAAAATCCAACGTAACTGTCCATCCATCTAGGAACAGTGAGATTATGGCGGGCTTCGTTCTCAATTCTGATTGGTCAGTCGCGACACGCCTCCGGCAGCTGATCATTGTATGACCTCATTGTCGGAGGCGTGTCGCGACTGATATGCTGATCTGTTTTGTTTGGCGGTAAACCGTGTATTTCTCGATTCACCCAAAGTGCGTTTCACGCCTTGTTGTGGATTTATATAAAGCGTGGGGTTATACATAGAGACCCCATATTTCGATACTTCACCCTAATACCACCGCCCACTACACCCAAAACTCTTGTTTTGCGGGCCTGTGGTATACGGCGAACGTTCCAAACACTTTTCACTACAGTGTTACACCTCTGTTGACATAGTCGTAGAAAGAATGCTCTAGAGTTTAAATTTTCCGTTTATATGTGTGGGCATATGAAAAGTATTTCGCTCATGTTTAAAACGGGGGGTGGGGGAGAGGCATGTTCGGTCGAATTCAATCAGAGCCTCGTGTGCAGGGGGTCCCTGTAAATGTAACGATCCGCCGTGTATGGGAAGTTATGCCCCTCCCTGAAATCCCTCCCTGACGTAACTTTTCATGCAACCCAGGTAGGGTCGTAACTTTCCATACACCCGGGAAAAAACCTGACGCCCCCGGGTGTATGAGTTACAGGGATCGAGGAAGGTCGTAACTTTCTATACACCTGAATAACTAATGAAATATAATTAGGTGAAATAATACAGGAAAACTGCCTTTGTTTGTGGTAAAATATATCTAGAAAAACACTATACGAATATAGCATGACGGCTCTTTATCGATTCTGTATTCTCCTCAAAGCGCTTTCATAGAAGATATGAAAGTTTCTATGAAAGTGCTTTGAGGAAAATACAGTATCGGGCAACACTCGTCATGCTATATTCGTATAGTGTTGTATATCTTCATGCTGCGGATTCTGTTGATCACCAAATATGCAGTGTACATTTCAAAACAGGACAGAGAACAGCAACGCTGCTACCAGCACAATTAAAAACTGAAAACCTGAAGATACAGGAGTATCTATAGAAATCCAAGTAGCCCAGTCATACAGCTTTACCCACGTGAAAAACAATCATATCTAGATAAAATCACCATAACTGAATTGCCCTGTAGGTAAAACATGATCAAGT